>JAZKJV010001153.1:420768-692983 GCA_037367405.1 Ottelia alismoides | reverse complement strand
TTTTATCCCTTCAAATTACATTTTCCCTCCCCGACCATTTATCCCTCATTTTTAGATGAAAATAATCAAAGCGATTGTAAACAAATTCAATCGAACAAATTGTCATCATAAAATCTCAACCATTCCCCAGCATCGGTGCAACGTGGAGCGCATCTACCGCTTGCACATCAGCTGGAGCATCCATTTCGTCACTAGATGACAGCATCTAATTTGCTCAAAGAAATTACCATCGAACGGGAACCCAACCGGGGGCTTCGCTCACGCCCTCCCGTCCCCCGAAAGCTCCAAGCAGATCCACATCCACCGCCACCGCCACGTCCCGCCTCTCCGCCCCAACCACTGCCAGATCCGACCCACGCAGACCACTGCTCCGCCGCCACTGCTCAGATCTCGCCCACCTCGCCGCAGCATTCGCACGACGCAGAGATGATGTCCAGCGGCGGCTACACGTCCATCGAAAACCAAAGCGTCTCCGGATCCGTCCCGGTAACAGCAACGAATCTATTCATCCTCACCGTCCAATTCGCTCGACAATGCCCCACTAATTGCTCTTCCTTTGGGCTTTTCGCCGTTTCTCCTCAGGCTGCCGTCGGCCCAAATCACGGAAACGTCAAATTTGCTGGTGAGAATCGATGCCCTGCTCCGGACTAACGCCACAGAAGGGGCTGCTGTGGCCTCGGCAATCGGACGGCCAGGATCAATCCAAATCCTTCATTCTGTAGGGTCCGCATTGGCCACAGCAGCCCCTGCAATCTTCCGTTTCCGATATCTAGTTTTGGTGTTTTTGGGTCTCTTTTTGTTTGTTTGTTTTTTTTTCCATTTAAATTTCTCGTCTGCAGATTCGAATCTCCAGACGTTCCCGCCCTCCGAGGCGCAGGGGAAGATCTCCAGCACCTACCGCCCTCCTCCGGATGCCGACGGTACGCTCGCCCGATCTCCCTTTGGTTGTGATTGTCTGGTTGTTCATTCAGTTGTCTGTTGATCTTAGATACATTCTCGAAGCCTGTCTCCGGGAATTCGTCGGACGATTCTCAGCAGAGCGGGTGGCTCCGGAGATTCACGATAGCGGCATACAAGCCGTACTTCGACGTGGATACTGCCGATGTGTTGGAGAGGATCAAGGATTCGCTTTTCCCGTTCAAGGGGAGCTTCACGGAGAAGACTAGCGACAATCCCGACCTGTAGGTGCATTAACATCATATTTTGTTGATGTTTTATTATTCCTCATGCTATTCGTGTTTGCTTGAAAATAATTGAAATGCTTCCTATGAGATCGAATTCATTGACGTTTGTGCACTTGAAGGATGTCAAAGAAGACATGCTATTTGGTTTGTAGTGTTTGTGCAGTTGGAGGATCCGATATGAAGAACAACGTGAGCTAATTAATTGTGTTTTGAGGTTCCAAAGGAAGTTTTGAGAAAAATCTAAACTTTCGTAATAGAAAGTCTGGGACAATTATGGAGGGAGAACAATGGAACAATCACGAAGGACGGAAGGACTCGATAAATTTGGATTCATAAATGAAATCCTATTCCCTACTTAATGTGGGAAAAGGCTTTGTTGTTGTTGTAAATGAAATCCTATTCCCTTTTCTCTCACTCTTCCCCTTGTTGGAGCGTACATGCTCAACTTGGATATTATAGTCCTTTTTGGACTATGTAATTCTTTTTATATTACTGTGAATAGATAGAAGTTACATGGTAGGCGTCTTCTCGACATCGTACCCTCTTTTTCCTAAAAAAGGCATACTAGTCTCGAGACGACGGTGAATTGTCTTTATAAAACATATGTAATTTACTCATTTGACGAGATGAGTAGTGATTTTTCTAACAAAAGCCACATATCGCAGATAAATTAACTTGTGTTAATAATATGATTATTTGCAATGAAAAACTTGTTTATCACAAATTCCATAACACGTGTAGTTGTAGGAATGTAAAGAATGTATGGGATAGAAAGTTTTTACAAAGTTGTCAGTATATATACTGTTAGAAAAGCGGAAGCGGAAACGTAACATGGAAAAAGATAAATAAGAATAATAAGAACGGGATTTTACGTGGAACCCTACTCTGTGAGGAGCGGGATGAAACCACGGGAGAAGCCCTCAAAGGGGCGGATACTTTATTCCTTTTTCTCAATGAGTACAGGAGGTCTGGGGCTCCTTATATAGCCTCTCCAGAGCCTCCAAGTCCCACCGTTGGACGATGTGGGACTAAACCACTGGATGGGGTAAATGGATCTCCTCCAGGATCCATTTACCCTGCTACAACACAATGGGCGCACTACCTAATACTCCAACACTCCCCCTCAAGCTGGAGCATGCAATGCTCAGCTTGGACAACCATAAAGAGACTCAACTCAACGCTACAGGACACTACGGACAATATCAACCCAACGCGCACATTGCTGCAGTCGAGGACGTTGCTTCTCATGCCGTGCAGGTGAGGAGGACGAATGGGTTGGAGTGTGAGTCAACTGAAGACTCGGAATCTGACCATCAAGTCTGAAACTGCGCCTGAAGTCTCCTCGTCGGAGAACTTGGTCTCTCCCATCTGGCTCAGAGAATGGTGCACTGCTCTGGTGTACCTATGATACCACATGAAAACCCTTGCCAACATATGGCATAGGGAATGGTCCTCTGCTCTGGAGTCCCTATGGCTCACATGAAGACTCTGGCCGAACAACAACAAGAATGATGGGGACCTCTGACAATGATGATGGCAACATATGCTCATCTGACAATGACCGCAAACTCGTGCGTGTCTGAAACTGGAGACTCGGAAATTCTTGAACGTCGAGTCTGACAAAATCTGATCATCTGTAGAGTCTGAAAGAATGGCTGGTCTGACATCTGAATCTGAATCTGGCTCTAGACCTGTGACTCTACATATACTCCCCCTTTCTCCCGTACTTGTCGGAAACATTGACAATGTAGGGAGAAGACAAGCAAGATAGGGGGTAAAAACAAACACTTAGCCGATCACAACTTTGTCGGCTTTTCAAAACATTCATCATTTTTGTTCTTCATTCATTCTCTTTTATAAGCCGTTTGATTTTTTTTATCGGCTTTTGCAACTTCCCTTTTTTTTTTGGAAATTGCGTACGACTTTTCTTTGTACGCGGCTTTTTTTTCACATTTTTTTTCAAATTTTCCTCTCTCCTTTTTTTCCCTCATTTCTGCTCTTTCTCTCTCTTTTTTTTACATGCAGGGCTTATATCCCTCTCTTTTTTATTTTTTTAATAAACACTCTCGGCTACTTGGGCCTTTAGCAGATACCATTTTTTTTCTTTAAAAGGGGCCCGCCACCTAGGGTCCCAACACGGGAACCCTTATTCTCGCCCGAAGTCCCCCCCCCCCCCCCGATGGGAGAGGGAGCGCCGCCATCGACTGGGGGGGCGCGTAGGAGGAGCCGCCTGGGAGGGGGGAGTCGCTCGGATCACAGGAGGCGTGGTTGCGCCGCCAGTAGCAGCGGAGGAGGTGCGTACATGGAGGGAGGAGAAAGGGCGCGCCACCGCGTGGAGAATATCCGAGTTGCTGTACCGCCAGGAGGGGTATTGCGCACAGGTCGCTGATGATGACGCGCCGCGGGGTCGAGGCTAGGAGGCGCGTGAGACGCGAGTTGCCTTTGCGCGCTCTGGAGGGCTACTGGACCGAATGGTGGTGCGCCGCCTAGATTGTTGACGAGACGAGCGGCCCCACGTGCCTGGGCTTGAATGGTGTGCCGCCTCGAGAGAGGAAGGCGGCACCGCTGTGCATCGCCTAGAGCCGGAGTTGCTGGGAGAAGATGCGGCTAGGGTTCGCCATGCGAAAACAGCGGCTGCAAAGCCCTAACTTGGAAGGCCAGGTCTTCTCTTGCAAGGCCAGATCGGATAGAAATTAGGGTTTCAATCGAAACCCTAAACTTGGACAGAACACTGCAACACCCTTCTTGTCGATGACAATAGAATAACAATTGATCTTCACAAGCAAACTTCAACAATAACCCAGAACCGGATCTCGAACAAATCTTTAGAATAAAACAAATACAAATCTCGACCATATATATGAACTTGAAATCCGAGAATCAACCCGCTCTGATACCATGTTAGAAAATCGGAAGCGGAAACGTAACATGGAAAAAGATAAATAAGAATAATAAGAACGGGATTTTACGTGGAACCCTACTCCGTGAGGAGCGGGATGAAACCACGGGAGAAGCCCTCAAAGGGGCGGATACTTTATTCCTTTTTCTCAATGAGTACAGGAGGTCTGGGGCTCCTTATATAGCCTCTCCAGAGCCTCCAAGTCCCACCGTTGGACAATGTGGGACTAAACCACTGGATGGGGTAAATGGATCTCCTCCAGGATCCATTTACCCTGCTACAACACAATGGGCGCACTACCTAATACTCCAACATATACGATGGTGGGATACTCAGACTAGATGATGAGACAACTTGTTTCTTGCCCAACCAAGTCACTGTGCTCCCCTCAACCAAGGTGAAAAGAAATTAGCAGATAATGCTCTTTCATCGTCTTCCTCCATTATTTTTCCAACAATCACTGACTGTTGTGGCCTCGTAGCTGAAGATTTTTTTGTGTTTGTATCTCGTTCTCTCTTATCGATCATTTCCTTTTGAAATCAATGAAGAAAAATCCCTACCTGTAGGTGCATTAACATCCTTAAGACAATTTTATTGTGTTTGTATTTTCACATATTCCAAAAATTCTTAAGATAAAAAGTACTTTTTCTGAGACAAATAGAATCTGGAACCTGGAGCAACTTGAGAGGGTTTATCAAATATCATATAGTTAAAACTATGTTATATAACATTTCAAGTTTTTGGTGTGCAGATACATGAGATTTGATAGATAAAGGGAAATCAAGGGTTTCGACAGCTTTGAGCGAGGGAGATGAGGTCATTGATGACTTCAAGCGAGCGGTGGTTAGTGAGGACGAGCAAGGGCGATCACATGGTAACATAATGGTGATGAGGGTCAAGAGCCAGGGCAAGGGGCTCAAGGTGGAATTTGGGGATGGGGGAGAGCAAGGAGGCTTTGAGGGGAGAGAGGGAGTGGGGGTGAGGGGATGGTAAGGAAGAATAGCGGGAGAAAGTGCAAAAATAGAGAAGTCGAATGAGGGTGGCGGGGAACCTTCGGAGATCGTTCGTAGTGAAAGTGAGCATAATGGAACATGGTTTCCAAGCGAGTGCTTAATAAAAACCTTTGTTGCATGATAACAGGGAATGAGGATGGTGCGAGACACTGCTTTGTTGCGGAGATCAAGGTCATGTCGCCTTTGTGTTTCACAACCTTTCGACATGTTTCTCGTGTGGAGGTGTGGGCCACTGCAGGCCTTCATGTCCCACATGTCGGTTTTAGAGGAAGGGACATGCTTATAGCCTCAAAGTTTGTGGTTGCGACATGAATGAGGTACGTAATGATCCTGTAGAGGTGTGATTGATGACGAAGGGAACATTAGGGGATATTGCTCTAGTTTGTTTGGTGCTTGGGTTGAACTTTCGTGGAGATGTGTTGTTAGGTGATGGCTTGTGTCTTGCTCATAATGTGTCGAAGGTGGTCCTCAGGAGATTGTTGATAGAGAAAGGGCAATGCCCAGACGGGGATGCCCTCGCTTGGAGGGGCCCTAGGATTTGTTATGATGCTCTTGTGGCACTCATATGTTACTGGCTTCAGATCGAAAAAGTTCAGCTGCGGGCTAGGGTCCTTATCTCCCCGACATCACTTCTAGCTGTGGCATGAGGACCCTAGCCTTTGTAAGTGAATTGTCTTCTTTAGGTTGATACATGTTAGTCTGTTATTGTGGCGGATCAGTCTTTGGGTTTCGTTTAGGCTTTATGAATTTGGGTCAAAATATATGTAAATCATCACAAACTCCTCATTTTTCAACATGTAAGGTATAACTAATTATTGTTCTTGAAATTAGACTTCAATCATATGTCAATCACCCACCAATTTCTCTTAATTTAACATGGAACTAATGTCTAATTTATGTTCTAAAATTGGTGGTACTAAATTGTATGCAAAATATTTCAAATTTCTCATCAAATCAAATCTTAAAATTGTAGCTATTATAAATCTGATTTTCGACTTAAATCATGCTATTTTATCCCTCAAATTCTCTCAATTCTAAGGCATGAACAGTGGCTAATTAATGAACTTTAATTTGATCTTAATGTCATGTTAATCACTCCAAGTCTTTCACAATTTTAACCCAAAATTTGTAAATAATAGTGATCTGATTTCAGGTCTAAATACATGCAATTTACCCCTTAATTTCTATATTTTTCATCATAAGATTAGTGTATAAACAATGGACCGTTTTTAGCTCAAGAATGTAGGTCATTCTCCCTCAAATTTTTATCTTTTAAGCATGAGAATTGTAGCAATATAGATCTGAATTTATACTTGGTTTGCATGCTCAATACCAAATTTTCCTCAACCAACATGAAATCAAAGGTCTAGAATTATGTTTAGTTTCATGCAAGTCATTCCCAATTTTCATCACATTCATCCTTGATGGCACGCATGTATCTGTCTCGAATTCAAGGATCTGTCCTCTGTCCTTCTACTATGCGATCCCATAGACTGTTGAAACGTGGAGGCAAGGCAGTAGATATAGATGCATTCTTATGAGGATGTCAATTAGTCAAAGCTGCGAGCATAACCCACGTGTATAACCAGTTTGTCATACCCTTTGCATGATCTCTTACCGTCCCGGTAATGGAAACGGGGTGGCATATGCACTTAGCAGGAATAAAGACAACGATCAAATCAAAGACTATCCACTGAGCTTGAGAAATTTAACAAGAAAGGAATCAGGACACGAGACTCATCATCTACATTTGCTATGATCTATCCACATGACTCATAAACATCAGAAATAGATTTGAATCACTTCGATCATATTAGTCATTAAATAATCAAGATATAATGGATCGCCTCGATCATTATAAGCATTTAATAAAGACAACGATCAAATCAGAGACTCATCATCCATATTACCAAGATCCATCAAACATTTTTTGAAATCCAAAAAAAGAGGGGGAAACACTCGATAGTGCTCGCCCCACGGTTTTTATGCAAAAGGCAAAAATAGACAGAAGGGGGGAGAAGCAAACACACGCCGACACCATATGTCCATTACAACACCCAATCCTCCACCATGCGCTTGGCAAACATCCCCACGTTCTCCTTATAGAATCTTTGGCCCGAGAACATCAAGTCATTCCTTCCCCGCCAAACCGCCCATAGAATGGCCATCGGATAAAGCAACTCCCTCCTTGGCCTATCCATATTCGCTTGGATCGCATTTCAGAAAGTATGAAGATCGTCATTGCAGCACCACGCCAAGCCAGTCTCCTGCCAAAATTTGATTGACCATGGAGCACGAAAAGAAGAGGTGCTCCACGGATTCAATCGTGTCATTGCACAGCAGGCACCTGTTAGACACGCCGCCTAGTAGCCTGGCACACCGGTCCCTCGTCATCAGTCTCTGCCTCCTGAGCAGCCAAAGGAAGAACCCAATTCTCTCAGGAAGCCTGAGAGCCCAATGACAGCACAATCCCTGATCAGCAACTCCGATTGCGACGGCGGCGGCCTGGAGATGGCTCCAAAAGCCTTCCTGACCGAGAATGGTCCCTCCCGCCAACAGTGATCCCGCCCCCCGGATGGGCGTCCCACCTCCCTCACAGCGTCAAGCAGTGCCAAGAAATCCTGTAATCTCTGGTCGGAGAAATTAGCGGAGAAAGTTTGACACCAATGATCAAACATGATACCACGAGTGATGTGTAAACAGGTACCCGGATCCGTGGGGGCGGGAGCATCACACATTCCCCACGACCAGCTTCACAACCTGCTCCAGTTGCAGGATAATTCAAGTAATCCCTTGCCAAAGTGAAGACGAGTAACGAGTAGGGGCTGCAGTCAACAAACCACCAATGTCGTAAATCTTCCGCAACAAAGTATACGCCAAATCCTCCACTTTTGCCCATAATCGTGTTACCCATTTGGTTAGGAACACCTTATTCACATTAAGAATCCCCATGCCACCCTCTTTCTTCGGACGCGTCACTATCTCCCAATCAACAAGATGTATTTCCCTTCTCTCAAGCTTCCCATCAGCCCAAAAGAAACATCTCATCAATCCCTCAATCTTCTCCCTCACCCCAGTTGAAAGCGACCTAGTAGAGCAAAGAAATGGCAGAGTGGGTGTGCCAGAGGAGAACTAGCTTCCCCCCCTCTAGAAAGTGTCCATGTCTTCCAATCGGCCAACTTATTCTCCAGCCTGTCAAGCACCATCTTCCAGTTGGTCGCACGAAGACGGCCCGCAACCAGCGGGAGGCCAAGATAGAAGATGGGTAATGAATTTATAGACAACATAGTGCATTGGATGTCTCCTCAATCTCCCCCTGACTGAGCCCGAATGGGAAAAAGCAGATTTTTTTCTTTATTAAGACATGGAAGGCCATATCGATTTCGATATCGGTTCGATATCGCATCGATACGAAATTTCGACGATATTTCGACGATATATCGCCGAAATATCGCCCATATCGACGAGCCTTTGTGATGGAAATGCCTGGAAATCGGGAAATATCGCCATATCAGCTCCATATCGGTCCCATGTCGATATCGATATATCGGCGATATATCGCCGATATATCGCCGATATTTCCTTCCATTAAGATGAAGGCCTGAGATATCACCAAAAATATCCATAATATAGGATGTGCAGCATCCATGCTCCAGATTGCCATCAAGATCATTGTGTTATCTGTGTACTGGAGACCAGGTATCGAAA
Source organism: Ottelia alismoides (assembly GCA_037367405.1). Taxonomy (NCBI): domain Eukaryota; kingdom Viridiplantae; phylum Streptophyta; class Magnoliopsida; order Alismatales; family Hydrocharitaceae; genus Ottelia; species Ottelia alismoides. The sequence goes on along the minus strand of JAZKJV010001153.1, from coordinate 684,179 downwards.
TATCATCTTTGTGGTAGCCCTTGGAAAAACCGCCATCAACAACCCGCTTAAGCATACAAGTCAAGGCATCCGTAACAATCACAAACAAAAGAAGTGCCAAGGAACATCCCTGATGAACCCCTCATTGGGGTTGAAAGAAACCTCTTTCTGGCCGATCGTTCGCAACCACGCCAAATGACACCGTCGAGATGCATCTCTTCACCCATGCAATCAATCCACACGCTCCGGAAACCCCTCTTTTTCGGGGAAACGCAAAGGAAACACCAGTCCACGCAATCATATGCTTTTGAGAAATCTACTTTCCATGCCAACCCTTTCTCTTGACTTCTCTTCCAATCTAGCATCATCTCAGAGGCAAACACCTACCCATCAGCCATATTTCTCTCGGGTACAAATGCAAACTGCTCAGGTTAAACAATTGTATCAAGCACACTCCTCAACCGGTTCGCCTTGATTTTTCCAATGATGAGGTAGATACCATCGGAGAGAGCAATGGGCTGAAAATCTTCTACCCTACTAGCCATCTCCTTCTTTGACAACAAAATTAGAAAAGCCTTATTCGGCCGATCAAAGCCATGATTCCCTTCCCTGAATTCCCGCAGTATCGCTAAAATGTCCCCCTTGAGAGTGTCCCAGAATTCCCAGTAGAAAGAGATCGAGAAACCATCTGTCCCGTCATCAACATTCAACTGAAAAAGAGTCTTTCTAACTTTCGTCTCTGTAAACAGTTCCATACGAGTATTCACCTATGGCAGAGACAACTCCTTGACCCCCCTGTCGCACCGTCCCCACCATAAGCAGTTCCTTCTATTGTACCGATAGAAGTGATTTCGAAGCGCTTGACCAACCTTAAAATTGTTGTGCACCTCCATGTCATCAACTCTGATGGAGTGAATGTAATTTCGACACCGTCGTCCACACGCAACAGAGTGAAAGAAATTGGTGTTGTTATTGCCCTTCTTCAGCCATCTTTGATTCAATTGCTGCCTCCATTTAGCCTCAGCCTTCTGATCCTCTAACAGAACTTTTTGGAGATGTGTGGTTGTTAATTGAATTTCCTTTGTTGTCAGTTCCCTCTCCTTTTCCAACAAATCAAGTTGAACAATTCCGTCTTGTGCCACATCTCTTCAGCTCCGCCGATGTGCCCGAATATCCTTGTACACCATCAAACGCCTATAAAGAGACATCAGCTTTGCCTCCATTTTGACCACAACATATCCCTCGGGCTCGCAATCACTCTAGAAATTGATAACAAGATCCCGAAAACCGCTTTCAAGCAGTCACGCACGCTCAAATTTGAAAAATGATCTTGGGCAAACATCCTCCCCAGAAGACCGCATCGAGGGGGGGGGGTCAGAATGTGTCTGAGGAAGAGCCCAAGCGCTCACCAAAGGAAAAGACTGGGTCATCTCCACTAACATCAAAAACGATCTTGGCGTGATCTTGAGTGAGACTTTCTCCATGTATACTGACATTCGCTTGCATCTACCAGCTCCAAGCCATGCTCGTAAATAAATTGGGAAAGATACGTTAACCCGCATTCGCCCCATCACACATGTGCAGACGGTCTTCCGGGCCCACCATCCATGCAAGAGTGGGGTATCTAGCCCTCACAAGCCGAAGCTCATCAAGTAAACCCGTAACACTACCACCATTATTTGCCCCATAAACAATGGTTAAAACAATTTTTAGTCCATCTGCCTTTCGATGCAGCACAATTGAGAGTGAGTGAGAGCTTGTGGTCATATCATCCTCAATGCTCAATCTATTCCCATTCCAGCTGACCACCAGACCTCTGAAAGTACCTTCTGCATTCACAGCTCGGAACTCATACATCCGCGATCCACCCACTGACCCACATACCTCGTCCATTTTCTGCGAGATTTTAGTTTTCTGCAACATGACAATCTCAGCCTTCGCACCATTAACAACTCACGAACTGTCAGACGTTTTTTCGGCCTCCCAAGCCCTCTCACATTCCAGGTAACTAAGTTTATTTGAAAACAAGTTTGGCTCCTTGGATTGGGACAACACCCAGACATTCAACAAATTCACACTCTAATTCAACGTCGACATCCTCCGCAGCCGCTTCCTTTGCCACCACCTGTGTAGCATCTTCGTCCACCACCCTAACACCAGCAACCACCTCAACCGGGCCCAACTTCCCTTCAGACCCTTCCCTAGTTAATCAGCTAGACTCTTGTAGATACTCCATTAGTTCTCTGACGCAACAAGAGGCCCTGCTCCACACCACTCAGAGATAAGATGGCCCTAAATGTACCAATCGAGGACTCTAGCGCATCGTAGACCGTCAACCTTCTTCTTCTCCGCATCTCTCGCATGCAGCCGCGAGTAGTGCTTGCCAAATCGTGTTATGGATGACACCAGCGGGGACAGCTCCCCCCTCGTCCCCCAAGCAATTTCCCTTGGAGGCACAACGAGAGTCCCACCCGCTTGGAAAGGCGAGACCATCCACCACTTCAGCACCGAAGGCTCGGCATCCCCCAAACCTGAAATGCTTCGCCCTTAGGTTGCTCCAATGCAAGAGGAGGGCTATTCGTTGTTGCATGGTTCGAAGGGAGGGGCTCATGAACCGATCTCAGATTAGGCGACACATCGACACCAATTGGGTCGGGCCAAAACAAACACCTCTGGGGGAGTTGCTTCAGACCTCACATTCGAACCGAGGAGAAAAATAGAATGGAAGTGGATCCGAGTGTGGAGGATCCAAATACGAGGCACCCGAGAAGGAGGCGCCTGCGCAAGAAGGTACGAGTTGCGACTCCAGCGGTGCACCCGACTCGCGCCCCAAAGTTCCAGCATTTTCCTTAATTCGAAACAACCGACCTTCCTGAAGATTCGAAGGTGAAAGGGGAAACGACACATCCCATCTGCTTCCACCAGCTGCCCGCGGCGAATCAGCCATCCCACCATCAACACTGTACATGATCTCAACTCGGAACAAAACCCTAACCACCTTCAGCGAGAGTTCAGGTGGCAATGGCCTCGATATGACCACTGCTTCGATCTGCACATGCATATCGACACCTTTCGAGGCCATCACTAATGATGGAGATGACCTCACCATAATTCGCCAGCAATGCTTCTGGCATGTTGATGTCATGAGCACGAAATAGGAGCCCTTTCAACACCAGTACTTTGTAAAACAACTCACATGATGCACCATCCTGCAGCGTCGACTGGCGCCAAAAATTGCCACCCTTCGTCTTCCCCTCCTTCTGCCCGTCGAGCAAGGTTTGAAGCTCTAGCCCAATGAGGCCACGAGCACACACCATGCATTTGTCTAGAAGAACAAGGTCTCCCTCAAACGATGGACCGAGTTTCATGCAGATGTCCGCCATCGCCATTTGGAGGCATTGATCAGATTGCGAACAAACACCAGTAAGGATTCAATCAAGCGGGCGCGAAAGGTGCATCTTGTACATGTCCATGTCATGTATAACATAGCTTACCGACTTCATCGGCCCATGGCCACTCTGTTTTGCAATCAAGTGCAAGCCATCGTCCTCCTCCCTACACAAGATTGCACACTATGAACACCATCTTTGTTGATGATCGAAACCCCCGCCCAAGAAGCACTTCGCCGCATTTTATCACATCGCAACAAGGTGTCTGGCTTCTCCGCACTTGAAACATGCCCCATCCACATCCCGTTGAGAATCTTCACCACCCACAGGAACAGGATGCCCCCACTTCCTCGAAACAACACGCTTGCTGAATGCCAGTCCATCCTTTGCACCCTCAGAGGCAAAATGATGATGCCCTCGACGCTTGGGCGACACCACGAGCTACTCCCGCCATCCTTCAAAAAACTACTCTTCACTATTCTCTGCTCAAATCCATGTACGCTAGCTGTCGACTACCTAATGCAACCCCCACAAGTAGGGATTTGAATCCTGATTTTTTGGGTGATAGGCACACTACACTACCTCCAGACCATTTAAGTGGGTATATATATAATATTTAAACAAAATAATCTATAGAATAGCTATAGTTTAATTATATTTTAAGTTCATCTAATACAAGAAGTTGTGGTAGAATAGTTGGTTAGGAGTTTGAACATGTTACCAAAGGTCATGGATTAAACTTCCATTAGTGTCATAATTTTTGAATAAATTCATAATTGAATTGTGGTTTAATTTCGATTACCACGTTAAATAGGGTTTGAAAAGACCAAGTAAACCGGTAATTTTACAAAAAAACAGACTTTCAACCGAAGTGGTAAAAATCGGTGAACCAGACTGGTCCGCACCATGTTCACTGTTCGAATCGAGCTGATCCGGTTTGATTTCCAAAACATTGCTCATAAGGAGTTGTAGAAATGAACGAAGGCTAGATGGAGGAGGGTAAAAAGATGTTGGGTGAGGTGGACCTATTGGATCAAATCAAGAATGATAAACCTCTCAAGTAGGAGGATAGAGAATGCAAACTTTTTCAAGACCACCATAGGATCGTCAAGGAGGAGGACAATGAGCGTGAAGTTGAGCGGAGACATCGCTCCTACCGGACTTGGATAAAACAGTGAGACACGAATACGACATTCCTCCATGTAATGGCACGTGGATCTCGAGGAAACATGAGAGGCGGTGGAGGGGGGATACTCGGGTTCTGAAGGAAGACAAAGGCTGATGACAATAGACATGTGTGCTCGACTTCTGGGTTCCACTTCTGATAGGTGCCTTCTTTGCGAGGAGGCGATTGAGACCGTTGAGCATCTATTCTTTAAATGCCCTAAGGTGATCCAGTTATGGGGGGGGCAGATTGACTTGGTTTTGCACTATGGATATGGCGACTTTGATGCAGCGTGGACTCGACATGTAGGGCCGTCTAATTATTTAAATTGTGGCCGTTAATTTTATTTACGTTTTTAAAGTTGTCGCAATTTTAAATAAAGAGATCGCGTGTGATCTCAATTAGTCTTAATTTGAATTTCAAATTTGGTAGTTAGTCGGTTAATTAGTTAGAGTCCAATTAGGATAATTAATGGTCAAATTAATTAGTTTTCTATTTTTGTAATCTCATCCCTCCTATATAAAGGGATGAGGGTCCATTATGTTCAACAGTTCAAGATGTGATAAAATAGAGATTTATCTCTCTCTCCTCTCCCCTCTCTCTCCTTCTCCCCGCGTGATCTACACGTGTTCTTCTTCTCTCAAACCCCTCGTATTCCCGACAAGTCTCTTCTCTCTTCCCCTTGCGGTCTACGCGTTTCTTCTTCTCTAACCCCGCGCACCCGGCGTGTCTTCTCTTCTCAACCCTTCCAATTTCTTCTTCTCAACCCCTCTATTTTCTTCTACCATCGAAAATCCACCGTCAAATCTATTTCTCGCGCCGCGCCGAATTCCATTTTGCATCAATTGGTATCAGAGCATGGCAACCGAATGGTCCCTACGATTCGACGATCCCGTCGCGCATTGGAAGATGCAATATGATTTGAGTTGCATATCTCATGATTCGCGTTCACGCGCACGTCGACACAAGTTCATGAAGCGCCTTATGTCAAGCCTCAAGGTTCAAGCAATTCGTCGGGAGACGAATTTTTTAAAAACGGAGGAGAGTTGATGCAGCGTGGACTCGACATGTAGGGCCGTCTAATTATTTAAATTGCGGCCGTTAATTTTATTTACGTTTTTTAAGTTGTCGCAATTTTAAATAAAGAGATCGCGTGTGATCTCAATTAGTCTTAATTTGAATTTCAAATTTGGTAGTTAGTCGGTTAATTAGTTAGAGTCCAATTAGGATAATTAATGGTCAAATTAATTAGTTTTCTATTTTTGTAATCTCATCCCTCCTATATAAAGGGATGGGGGTCCACTATGTTCAACAGTTCAAGATGTGATAAAATAGAGATTTATCTCTCTCTCCTCTCCCCTCTCTCTCCTTCTCCCCGCGTGATCTACACGTGTTCTTCTTCTCTCAAACCCCTCGTATTCCCGACGAGTCCCTTCTCTCTTCCCCTCGCGGTCTACGCGTTTCTTCTTCTCTAACCCCGCGCACCCGGCGTGTCTTCTCTTCTCAACCCTTCCAGTTTCTTCTTCTCAACCCCTCTATTTTCTTCTACCATCGAAAATCCACCGTCAAATCTATTTCTCGCGCCGCGCCGAATTCCATTTTGCATCAGACTTTCTGCGGCTCTATGGTTGCAAACAAGAGCAAAGCTCGGAGGGAGCTAGTCTATCCGGTCGCCATTCTATGGTCCATTTGGCTGGGAAGGAATGCTTTACTCTTCTCGGGCCAACGATTCTACAAAGAAAACGTGGGGATTCATGCCGCGAGATTAGTGGAGGAGTGGGAGCTGTAATCGGTTTTTTATATTACTCCTGTAACTTGTGTCTCTTCCTTTCTTTCTAGTTTTATAAATAATATTTGGGGCGAACACCGTTGAGTGTCTCCCCCTGCTTCTGGCTTTCAAAAAAAGAGTTAAGACATGGCGAGGACCTGGTTGGAGATGGCCAGGAAGGAATGCTAGTAGAGTAGTTGCAGAGCATGAGAAGTATTTGGCGAGGAAGCTTTTTTTCGGGTGAGATTTGATAAAAAAATATGTTATTAATGCAGAGGTCTAATCGTGACCTGATGATTTCCACGTTTTTTTCTTCACAGAGTTTTAGGTTAAGTGTGGCATGAAGTTATTGACGTGATTGGGGAATTCCTTTGGTGAAAAGTTAGTTTTGATAGGCTCAATCGAGCAATATTACCGCTAGTTACGAAGAGGTGACACCGTTGATGGAGAATTGTTGTCCATTACGCTATCCAACATGATTTATTTGATTGTGGCAGAGTTCATGTTGAACTAACTTCAAGGGGTTTTGAGTCCTATGACACTCCTAATAATCAGATTTAGATGGCCTTTTCTCTAGGATAGGATGATGGCTAATAAAACAGTTATGGCCTCAGAGATCACTGCGGATGGAGGAGGGTCTAAAGGTTGACACGGGAGGTGTACTTCTCCAAGGCTTACAACTATGTAAACTAGCACATTCTTTGGAGTTTTATACTAAAAAATGGGTTTCTACTTTATAGTCGTGTGGATTGCTTGGATGAAGAGATGCGTTACCATCTCTCTTTTACGGTTATGATTAGTGGTCGAGCACATAAAGTATCTATCAGCCGGGGGGGGGAGGGTGCGGCATGGTTTCTCGCTGGCTCCCATTCTTTTCCTCATGGTGATTGATTTGTTGCTATTACCTAGCATCACATGGTTTCGAGTGGTGGTTTTGTTGGGTTTGTGATGCCATCATGCAACGGCTTTCCATATCGATGCTTCAAGATATGAACAATTGCTTGATCCTCGTGGAGGGTGGCATGAGGCCAAGCTTGTTGCCTATATTAGATACTTTTAGTGGCTTCTCGAGGGTTTAGATCAACTCCGAGAAATCAACTTTTGTCCCATTTGGCATAAGGGATGAGATAACAATGGCGTGTAATGACCAATCAGGTTCTTCTAGGCGTGAGGTGCCTATGGTGTACATGAGTTTGACCCTAGTGGACATTATGTGCATCAACATGGTGGGATCCCTTGCTGAAGAAGATGGAGGGGAAGCTGGCGGGATGGAAGGCGAGACATCCCTCAAAAGGAAGTTGGTGGTCCTTCTGAAATTATTGCTTTTAATGGTCCCTAATTTCTTTATTTCCATGTTTAGAATGCCAGTTGGAGTCCATTGGAGGCTTGAGAGCTTCATACAAAGACTCTTTGGTCTTTCCTTAGGCAAGAGAGTAAGGGGATGGTGTTGGTTGCGTGGAGCTCTTAAGACCCTTTAAGTAAGGGGTGGCTTTGGGATGGTGTGCTTGTGGGAGATGAATAAGGCGAAATTGATGAAGTGGCGGTGAGTATTTAGGGGAGGGAGATGACTCACTTTGTCTGCTCATAGGAGATGCTTACAAGTGGGGGTGGATCACGAGGTGGCATCGAAGGGTGAGTTTCTACATTTTTTGAAGGTATTGCCACTTTACGAGAGTTTTGACAAAATTGTGGATCATTGGTCCTGGGTTGATAGACAATTCACGGTGCAGAAGGTTTGCATGGCCTTCTACTTGACGATGGTCTTTGATCCAACGAGTACATCATACCAGTTCACTGACATATGGAGGTGGAAGATCCCTTTGCAGATTCGGATTTTTATTTGGTTGCTGAGAAGTGATCGCTCATTGACTGCCGAGCGAAGAGCCAAGTTTCCCCCAGAATTGGTGCACTTGTCAGTGTTGTTTTGCAGTTGATGAGGATTTTGAGCACCTTTTCTTGGGGTGTTCGGTTGTAAGGGAGGCGTGGGCGGTCTCAATCGTCGAGTTGGTGTCTAGCTCTGACTAGGTTGGTTTCTGGGATTCACTGGATTAATTGGGCATGGGAATAGCTCTACTAAGGTTTGGGTGGCGTCAAATTTATGGTCCATGTGGCTTGCGTGGAAAGGGTGTATTTTCTGGGAGAGAGAAAATGTACATGGAGAATGTTTTAGAACATGCAAAAAGCTTAAAGACCTTTTGATTTTCGTAATTATCTTTTCGATAATATGAATATATAGAAGCTTACGGGTGGGCGTGTCCTCGACGTTGTACCCTCTTTTCATACACAAACATGATATCCTTTCAAACAATTGACATTGATAAAACTCAAAGTCTCGTATTTTTCTTGAGTATGTAAACTGAATTCACTATCGTGCAGTCATGCGCAAAACACAAAATATCAAAACACTTGACATGTTATGGACCTTATCAATCTTCATGAAGTAAAGAAATAGGAACATCTTGCTAGAAGAGGATGTTTGATAGTTCGTGATATGCTCGGCCTTCCAATGAGTCAGGAAGTGTGTCATTAGGAAATTAACGATGAAGAAGAGTAACACTTTGATGATTGATGACCCAAGTCTAGATGTAATTAGGGATGCGCCAAACCGATTCTATCCTATAGTCCCTATTTGCATCTAATCCAAATTCCATTTTTATCCTTCAAAGGTTAGAGCTATCTTTAACAGTTAAGATAAGAAACCTATTTTTATTGTTCGACTTTTTATCTAGTTTAAGATTCAGTTAAAAAAATCAGTGTTGTAAAAGTCGACCGACTAGGCCGACTAGTTGGTCCGACTAGTCGAGTCGGGGGGGGTACCCGACTTGACTAGGCCAAGTCGGCCTATGGTCAGTTTGACCCGACTAAACGGGCGAGTAGTCGGCCTAGTCGGCCGACTAGGCAAACGACTTTTGCATATGGAAATCCGATAACCCGCTTAGATGAGAAACCCGATAACCTGCTTAGATGAATTTAGGGGTTACTGTCTAACAATAAACCTACTACCCATTCGTTCGAACCTCTTCCCCCGACCCCCTACACAGGGCCTCCCTCTATCGTGTCGCCGCCCCCTCGAACCTGTCCCGCTGATGCAAAATGGAATTCGGCGCGGCGCGAGAAATAGATTTGACGGTGGATTTTCGATGGTAGAAGAAAATAGAGGGGTTGAGAAGAAGAAACTGGATGGGTTGAGAAGAGAAGACACGCCAGATGCGCGGGGTTAGAGAAGAAGAAACGCGTAGACTGCGATGGGAAGAGAGAAGAGACTCGTTGGGAATACGAGGGGTTTGGGAGAAGAAGAACACGTGTAGATCACGCGGGGAGAAGGAGAGAGAGGGGAGAGGGGAGAGAGATAAATCTCTATTTTATCACATCTTGAACTGAATAAAACATTGGACCCTCATCCCTTTATATAGGAGGGATGACATTACAAGAATAGAAAATAATTTAAACCGACAACCAATTATCCTAAACTGACTCTAACTAATTAACCGACTAACTACCAAATTTGAAATTCAAATTAAGACTAATTGAGATAACACGCGATCTTTTTATTTAAAATTGCGACAACTTAAAAAACGTAAATAAAATTAACGGCCACAATTTAAATAATTAGACGGCCCTACATGTCGAGTCCACGCTGCATCAACTCTCCTCCGCTTTTAAAAAATTCGTCTCCCGACGAATTGCTTGAACCTTGAGGCTTGACATAAGGCGCTTCATGAACTTGTGTCGACGTGCGCGTGAACGCGAATCATGAGATATGCAACTCAAATCATATTGCATCTTCCAATGCGCGACGGGATCGTCGAATCGTAGGGACGATTCGGTAACCTGGCTCTGATACCAAATGATGCAAACGGCTTCCGGCGTCGACGATAAAATTAAAATAATTTGGCGGTGGAGAATCGGTGGAGAAAAGGAGAGGTTGAGAAGAAGCAATCTCGTCGGTAACGAGGGATTGAAGAAGGAGGACCGCGGAGATCGCGTAGGGGAAGAGAGAAAAGAGAGAGAGATAATGAGATAACTCAATTTTTCATAATACTTGACTGAATAAAAATACTGGCCTACCATCTCTTTATATAGGAGAGATGGTTTACAAAAATAGTAACAAATTAAAATTGACAACCAACTTTATCCTAATTGACCTCTAATTACCCTAATTAGACTCTAACTTATTCAATTGACCAAAATTACAATTAAAATCTACGAAGTAAACGTTGAGATCACAGGCGATCTCAATTATTTAATTAGACCATTACGACCGCTAAAAACGTAAATAAAATTGACTACTAATTAATTAAATAAATTTGGCCCTATAATTTGGGGTCACGCTGCATCAACTCTCCGCCGCTTTAAAAAATTCGTCTCCCGACGAATTGCTTGACGTAGATGCACGTTGGAGAATTCGTCCTTGAATTGGGCTTTAATTTCCTCCAATTCGATCATTTTCAACATTACGTTTGTAGTTTTTTCCAATTGGAGGGCACCACTGCAATTTTCGTACCCCTTCAATTTTCTTGGCTTTGTTCTTTCTGCAAATAGGGGTTTTAGGGAATTTATTTTTGCAAATTTCCCCTTTTGTTTTCCAATCCCATTTTTCCAGGGATTCGGCTACCTCAAATCTCGATAGGGCTCCTTCCTTTCTCAACAAAAGGCGGCGGGGAGGACGCCGTAGAGGAGCGGGGAAGGCGTGGTGCCGGCGAGGTTGGTTGCGCGGCTGCTGTCCGCTGAGGAGGGTGGCTGCAAGGATTCGCACGGGGGCGTGAGGAGTGCCGGGGAGGGTGTGGCTGATGTCGGCGGAGCCGCGTGTGCGTGGGGTCGCAGTTGGAGGGTAGGCGGCGCCAGAGGGAGGAGGCCGCGAAGTCGAAGAAGGGGCGGCGGCAGGAGAGGTCGCAGGGAGGCTCGGGGAAGAAAGGAGGAGAAGGCGGCGGGGTTGAGGGCACGGGTGAAGAAGAAACTCGGGGAAGAGTGGAGGGTTTTCGAGAGAGGGAGAGGGTGAGAAAGCAGCGGGGAAGAGGGGGAGGAGAGTAGGCGTGTACGGGGGAGAGGGCGGTTGGGAGATAGCGGCGTGAGGGAGAGGGAGGGGAGGGGAAAGGCGCTGGGGGGAAGCTTGGGAAGGGAGGTAGGCGCGGGTGGTGGGCGTGAGCGGCTGGGAGGAAGCCGCAGGCGATGCGGGACTGGGGGAGGGTTCGGAAAGGGGTTTCGGGGCTAGGGCAGCCGCTGGGGGCCTGGGGGCTGTCGGAGGAGTTGTCGGGGTGGGGCTGACGACCGCGCGGGTCGGGGAGGGCGGGAGAGGTACCTGGGAAGGCTGGGGTGGCGCCGGGATGGTTGGAGGGGGCGGCGGGGACGATTCCGGCGACGGATTTGGTTCTGGAAAGTACTGGACAGCGGCTGATTCATCTTCTTCGGCGATGTTTTCTTCGTCAAAATTCGCGGTGGCGGCTTCGGTGGTCGACGGCTTCGATTGGGCATTGCGGTAGGCCTCAAAGTAGGCCATTAGGTCCCGAGACATGGTCTGGAGGTTGTTCTGCAAATCACGTATCATGTCCCCCGCCTCTTTGAAGGAGGTGTCGATGGTGGAGATGGCTCGTCGCGTTTGTTTGGATGAACGATGATGTCGGTGCGGGCGCCGGGACGGATCGTTAGATCGTAAGGATGATCTAGACGCCATGCTCTGATACCAAATGATGCAAACGGCTTCCGGCGTCGACGATAAAATTAAAATAATTTGGCGGTGGAGAATCGATGGAGAAAAGGAGAGGTTGAGAAGAAGAAATCTCATCGGTAACGAGGGATTGAAGGAGGACCGCGGAGATCGCGTAGGGAGAAGGAGAGAGAGGGGAGAGGGGAGAGAGATAAATCTCTATTTTATCACATCTTGAACTGACTAAAACATTGGACCCTCATCCCTTTATATAGGAGGGATGACATTACAAGAATAGAAAATAATTTAAACCGACAACCAATTATCCTAAACTGACTCTAACTAATTAACCGACTAACTACCAAATTTGAAATTCAAATTAAGACTAATTGAGATCACACGCGATCTCTTTATTTAAAATTGCGACAACTTAAAAAACGTAAATAAAATTAACGGCCACAATTTAAATAATTAGACGGCCCTACATGTCGAGTCCACGCCGCATCACCCGCCGTTGCCTCTGTCGCGTCACTGCCCCCTCCTCCGCGTTGTCGGCATCCAGACAACAACTCCTTTTGGTGTCGGTCATCTGCTGCCCCCTCCTTCGTGTTCTCCGACCTCTGACGATTTGGTTAGGCTTTTTAATTTTTTTTATTTTTCTTGCTTGATTTAATACTTTAAGGCTAGACCTTAGATGCTATTACTTAGATTTTCTCTACTAATGCTTGATCTTAGATGTTATTACTTGGTTTAGTACTAATTTGCATTGGAAGTTGTGGATGAACAAATTAAGTAAGTTGTCATTTAGACAAGCATATTCCTTTTGTGCTTTTGATGCATTTCTGTGGTACGAATGCAATGCAGACGGTTCTGCATTTTGAAAAAGTAGGATGGCTGCATATTATACTAAGAATCTGTGCACTCCCACGAAATGCACCATATCATTTTTTATGAAGAAGTTGAATGATTGCCACAAACAGTAACGTGAATCCTTAATCTTCATTTCCAAGGCATCATGTTCACATTAGGATGACCAACTAAGAGCTTATGTTACAACTGTCCGGATGTTGCTTATAAAAGTTTGACATTGATAGGAAAAGAAGGCTAAAGTAATAGAAGCATCGTGATTAATCATGTTACCATTGTGTTTAGTTAGGAGAGAATGAAAAGTTGTTTATTATGAGAATCTTTCCTGTTGTACAATTTCTTCATTTTTTCTTTTCTTTCTATTATTTTTAAGCTCTTAAAAATATTAAAACAGCTAAATATATGAATATATATATGAGAGTATATGTATTAAATATTGAATTTTATATTTAAAATAAATAAAAAAATCAAAACCGACTAATGCCTGACTAAATCTGATCACTCTCCCGACTGCCGATTAATTCTTAGTCAGTGACTCTGTCGATCGAGTACCGACTGCCGACTTCTGCAACCTTGAAAAAAAATACCTTTTCCTTAGTATGTGTAGTTTTTTTCTGACTTTTTTCTTTATTAAAAATGTCTAGGAAATGTATTTATATGTGATGTTGATGACCATCCATCTCGAACAGTCATGCTTTCAATATATATATATATATATATATATATATATTTAGGGTTAAATGGGGCTGCCCCCTGGGAGTAGCCAACTTGGCTACTCCCACCCCTATTTTTCCCTCATTTTTTTATTTCTTTGGAAAATAAAAATTTGTATATTCATCACTATATCCCTCTAACATTCTATTAAAATTTCGTCAGAAACAGAGACTCCTAGGCCCTCCATCCAGACGTCATTTTTTTAACGGTCGCAGGATTTTTTAAATCGACCCTGTTTGGATGGAGGCCGTAGGAGTCTCTGTTTCTGACGAAATTTTAATAGAATGTTAGAGGGATATAATGATGATTTACAAATTTTTATTTTCCAAAGAAATAAAAAAATGAGGGAAAAATAGGGAGTGGGAGTAGCCAAGTTGGCTACTCCCAGGGGGCAGCCCCATTCAACCCATATATATAGGAAAAAATGGGGCTGCCCCCACCCCATTTTCTGCATTTTTTTATTTTTATTTTTTGAAAAATATCACCATGTATATTCATCTATATATCCTTTCTATACGCCATTCGAATTTCATCAGAAATAGAGACTCCTATGCCTTCCATCTAGAACTTGTAATTTTAACGGTCTTAGAATTGTTGTAATCGTACCTGTTCTAGATGGAGGGCATAGGAGTATCTGTTTCTGACGAAATTCGAATGACATATAGGAGGGATACATAGATGAATATATGTGGTGATATTTTTCAAAAAAATAAAAAAAACGCGGCAAAATGGGGGTGGGGCAGCCCCATATAACCCATATATATATATATATATATAAATTTGTGTTTCCAAAATTTCATAGCATAAGAAGAATTTTACTATTATGAAGGTTCTTCTTTAATATATAAAGTATACTTGTATGCATATATGATATAAAATGGTTCGATTTAGTTAATTTTGATTATTGATAAGAAGCAACTGTAAATAATTTTTCAAGTAATTGTTGATCGCTAACTGTATCAATTCTTAGAAGAGCCGATTTTTTTCACTTTGGTTTTGGTTCAATGTTAAACTATGATCAGTACCTCGCCTGGATGTGCTTGAAATAGGCTGGTGACATGAGCAAAAAAAGTTATGATGGTGATGGTTTGGAAGGTTAAGGTAGTATAGATCATCCACTCAGTCCCCCACCGCTCTTCTTCTTCGTCTGGAGATCTTGCAGGGCAACAAAAGAAAAAAAATGGTGAAGCCTTCTCCCACTATAAGTAGGGTCGGCTACATGGATTCTTGCTCAAATCCATGTTGAAAGATTCGACTATTTTTTTACGTTGGTTGTCAACTACCCAACGCAACCCCCACAAGGAGGAATTTGAACCCTGATCTTTTGGGTGGTAGGCACACTGCACTACCACCAGATCATTTAAGGGCAACAAAAGAATGCATAAAAAAGCCTGATAAGCCGTTAACAGGTTGATATCTCACGGGGGCATTTTTTGGCAGAAAATATAGCAGTGTACGTGTGATTTCTTGTAAGTACTTGATTGTTGTATTGCGTACTTTGGTTGAATAAATTTTTAGAGTGGCCACTCTTCGGACGGACGCCCATTATGTTTTCAAAAGAAAATCTCTTTACAACTGCCATCTCTTCAGGCCACAATCCAAATGGAAGGAGAGTGGAATTCTCATCATTCACGCTCAACCTCCACGCTGTCCAAAATATCCCATAATGCTCCCATCCAATGTGCTTGCACGGCATAACCCTCAAAGATGTTCATGTAATTTGTCAGAGCTGAATAATAAAATATCCATCCCCCGCATGCTTTAAAAGCCCTTATTGATAGCGAATCGATAAAGAGAACAAAATTATTGGGGTTAGAGCGCAACCATGCACAACCTTTCTCGTCTGGTTCAATCTATTTTGTGATCTCGGCCATTTACCAATATAGAGAAAACAACGGTGACATGACTTTTCATCCGCCGAATCCACTGCTTACAGAAGACATTCCCTTTTTTGGAAAAAAAGCCAAATGATTATTATATATATTAATAATCATCCAAAAATTTCATCTGAAATATTAATTCCAATCCTTGCCACAAAAAAACCACACTTCCACTTCCCACGTACCCCAGTAGTGAGACCGAATACAACACATATTTCAGATAGGGGCTGACTGGGCATAAACACTACAACATTCCTTGGGGTCCAACTTACCAACTAACACCAAATGGTTTAAAGCTATTGGGCCTCCATAGGAAGGCAACATTGTTCCCTCTTCTTCTGCCTTCCCTGAAGGATTGCTAGAAAGCTACAGTCGATGTAGAAGCAAGTCAAGGCATGCTAAGCCATTCCCAAACCTCTTTTGCATAAGAAGAAATTTCTATGCAACAAATTCTAGAAGAAAAAGACCAATCAATGTATAATGTGCATTTGTGAAGTCAACCTTATGTAGGAATGCTTTTGTAAAACGAATTATTGGCCGGCCACATATGGAAGCATGGGCCTCCAGATCGTAGGTTAGGCACAAAGGGAAGTGCGGACACCAAGACTGTAGGTTGGGTTACAAAGGGAAATGTGGATCACAAATGGTGTGTTATGGGATGACCATGCAATCATTTTAATTTCCATTAGTTGCAAACATGTGATTGGCTTGGTAGGATCCAATTTCTTTATGGTTTGCCTCGCTTGGTCAATCAGTTCCCCAAGCCCTTTGGATGAAGTGTTGTGGATCTGGTGCGATGTGGTGAAAACTAGAAACACCTTTTCCTTGTGTTAGGTGTGGTCAGCTACATGGTTTCGTTGCTTCCTGGTAGAAATGATCCTTGATCATGCCTGGCTTAGTTCTTTATCCCTGAGTGTAAATAATAAGATAAAATCTAGGACACTGCCATTTTTCTATAATAGGTGGATTGTGGAGACACAATTATACCTCAAATTGTTGAGAACGTTTCGTTTTGAGTGGTGTAAATTGCATAAGGTTTGACATTGGTAAAGATTAAAACCTGGCAGGAAGCATATTAATTTTTGGGACAAAAAGCAATGATCTTATCTCAGCATTGAAAGTAGATTTGACAGACAGACAGATATTCTTCCAAAAACTATTAGTAGGTCTATTTAGAGAGATCATATCTCTCGATATCTAACTGGAAATGATTAATTATCAAAATGCTATAGGAACATTGTCAATATATTTTTATTTGTATAGTAGTAAACCATTTAAGTTAAGCTCCTTTTTAAAAAAAGCTAGGTTAAGCTGTCGGAAGTTATTGTTCTGGTTATAACCACAACCTTAGCTCACTTTATAGCGTGCATTATCATGTGATTGAATTTGATTCTCCAATGTCGTAAACCTTCTACCTTTCTGAAAATATTTAACAATTTGCCAAGACCACTCTTTCACTGCAATCATCAAGGGCTTTTCTAGCTATTATATTGTTTCTTATCAGCTTATAAAAAATGATGTACAGGTATGGTCCTTTCTGGATCTGCACTACCTTAATTTTTGTTGCCGCAGCGATTGGCACGATTGTTGCATACATAACACATAAGCTGCAGAAGAAAGAATGGGAGTATGACATAAATTTCGTTACCAAGTCTGCTGGTCTGTTCTACGGATACGTTACTGTTGTTCCCCTTGGCCTCTATGTTATTCTGAAGTACTTCTCAGCACCTGCTGGGCTTGTTCAGTTGTTCTGTCTATATGGCTACTCACTCTTTGTATTCATTCCTGCCCTGGTAAGACAATCGTAGATTATTTTTTATTCTTCTGATATCATGTGCTGTCAGTTTAGCAAATGTTCACGGTTCCTTTTAAATTTTGATTTTTCTGGTTAATAGGTGGTATCCATGATGTTTTTTTATTTAGTATTGTTATAGTTCTCACATTTAAGGGTAGGAAACACTTTTGGATGGGTTTTCTTTAATAGAATTAGGGAAGAGAAAATTGCATATTGGCTTTTAGAAAAAGGCATAAAATAGAAATTCGATGTATATAACTATTTCTTTGAAAAGCTTTGTAAATAACGAAATGTTCTACTTCGTATACATCAAGCATCGCTGACTTATCTTTATGTCTACCATGTTGGGCAATAAAGTGGGCCCTGGTGAGGGCCTGCAATAATTTTCCCATGCTTATAATGACTTGTAAATGGAAATTTTAATATCTTTTCTTCAAGAAATAATGGAGCCATTGGTGATGACTGCACTTACTGTGCTTGTTCAGTTGCTTGTGGCAAACATGGATTTATAAGATGAAGTCAAAACTGGTCATGGACACTTAAGTCGAAGCTACACTTGTTTCTTGCCAATGTGAATCCATGTTCTCATGATTTCCATTGGTAAAATTATTGGACGTGGAGTTATACAGATATTACTTCTGCTTAGGATTTGTCAGGTTTGTAATCAAAACATTCATGATAGTCTATCGGAGAAATAATCGGATATGAGATTTATGTACCCACGGATATATTAATGGATTTCAAATTTCACGTGTTATGATACCCTTACGGCATTATGGCTTTTAGAATATGTTACGACAAACATCAAGCATAACATATTTGGTACTTATGGATTCTTAAATCTTGTTATGTGGAGATAACATAATTGTTTATGGTTTAATATTACAATTTTGTGTGATTTTGCCATGCTCATGTGGGGACAAGTATAGATGTGCTATTAGAAAGTAAATAAGCTTGGAGTTCAATTATCTTAGTGAGGAAAAAAGGGATCAATCTAATGCGTAATTATTCTCTCAAGTTTTGTATACTGTTGGAAGAATCTATAGTTGGTAACTTAGGTTGTGCCTTCATTATCAAGTTTTATGTGGTTGTGAAATCCCTGTTGCTAGGGTGAATAATTAAAAAAATGATTATCCTAGCCAATGTTAATAGTAAATAACATGATGAGATGCATTGATATGTGAGTAAGATACATGTGTTTGAGAGCCAAGCCAAGAATGATAGGATAATAATTGATAGAGTAATGATGATCATATTGAGGTGATAAGGTAAGAATATCTTTTTTTTTTTGAAACTTAAGGTAAGAATATCTAAGATGTGTAATATAGGGTGAGGCCTTGGTAAGGATATAACACAAGTATATCCCCCAAAAGAAGTGGTTGTGGCTGCATTGGTTAGTTAATGGTGTAAGGTAATCCAGAGGTCATGTGTTCAACTCCCACAAAAGCAGTATTTTGAAAATAAAATCAAATTTAAATAACACACCAACTCCCTAACATAGTTCCACATCTAAAACTTACGAAGTGGGTGTGTGTTATAAGTAGTGGGGATTACTACTTGACAACTTGGGCTTAAGCAGTATGGGTGGTTGTCAACGGGTTCAATCGGGCCCATGCCCAACAAGTTGTCAAGACTAGTTTTCTCCATTAACGGTCCAGAGACCTAAGCTCAGAACTTATACTATCCATTGTGGAAAATTTGCAATGTTAGAGATGCGTTTTCGTTTCTCAGGGAGGTTGTGGTGGTTGTAAGTGATGGCCTTCGACCACGAGCATATTTCGATGTGGCGGTCGAGTTGGAAGGTCCAATAAGGATGGTCCCATATTACTTGGAATTCGGGATTGGACAAACTACGTTTCCGTTGGATTTGTCTCCTCTTCCTACATCACCAAGGTTGGGGGCGTCCGCTGAAGTGGGTTCAACTGGAGATGTTGGAGAACCAACCGCGTGCAATAGTGTAGGCATGGAAGAAGTCTTGAGGAACAAAACAAGTAGAGGAGAATATTGTGGATCATTATCTCTCAGCATCGAGAACTCAACCAAGTGGACGACAAATAAGAGTCGAGTTTGTTTTTTACACTGGCGACGAACCTTCAGAATGAAGAGCAAACATCACCATCCCAAATCAGAGGTCACGGGAGGGTCTCCACAGGCAAGGTAAAGGATTTCCTCACTGTGGATCTAAGAAGGGTTGTGTTGGGGAGGTCCAAATGGCGGTTGTGAAGGAGGGGGACCTACAAGTCTTCCGATGAATTTGCAGAATCTAGATCTTTTTTGGGACTCGTTGTTTCAGGCTAAACAACACTCTAGAGAGGATCTTCTGCGTCCTATCGCAACTTTATGGGCAGTTTGATTAGCTAGAAACGGTGCACTTTTTTCTTTACAATATTTTTATTGTGATAATTTAATTTTTTATTTCAAGACTTCTCGAGTCTTGGCTACTGTAAGTCTTCTTGTAACTTTCCTCATTTTTAAATAGATTTGGGGCGGACACCATAACGTTTTCCCCCCATTTTGGACTAAAAAAGTCTTCCTGTGAAAGATGCGTATGGTGGACGTCATGATGGAGGTTGAGGAGGTGGTTGCGTTGTCTCCAAATATAGGGAGCTTGGGGGGGAGGGGGGGGGGGGGCGTAGGGGCCCAGTTGGTGGTGCGATGGTGGGACTGCTTTGGGATTGGTTGGCGAGGTGTGTGGAGCTGGTGTTGGAGGGGGTGACCCCACTGTTGAAGGATGAGACCGGTTTCTTGGAATGTCCAGTGCCTGGGGCAATTACAGAAGAGGAGATTGGTGGTGACTTTGTTAGGTTAATGGCATGTGATGTAGCATGTCTTCAGGAGACGAAATTGAAGAATTGGGATACCTTCAACTGCAGGTCTGTGGCTAGACCTCGACTTTCTGAGTTCCATGCGATTTCTGCAATTGGGACGGCTGGTGGCATTATTACGGGATGGAATGGTGATATCTTCAAGACGGTGGACTCTATAGAGACTAGATTTTCTTTGTCTATGGTGATTCAACGGTGTTCAAACAGCATGTGTCTCCTGCTATCTTTTGTCTACGGGCCATCTGAGGTCCCTGCTTCCCTAGTTTTTGGCCTGAGCTGTAATGGCTCCCCTAGCCCTGATAGCTTTCAGTCTTCTTCTTCTAGGATTTTTGGGACCTTGTTGAGCCAGAGGTTGTTGCTGTGGTGAAGGAGCTTTGCTTGAGGAACCATGGGTTCAAGCGTCTGAATCATTTGCTTCTCTTTTTGCTGCTTTATTAAATAGTAGATGGTGTTAACATAGAGTAATAATAGAATAAATGCTGTGATAGCGTTATTCATACAAGTTAAAAGAAGTGCAAAAAAAGATTAAGAAAAAACTTAAAAGAAGTGCATAAATAGATTAATACACGGAATGAAAAAAGATAAATGCATTTATGCCATTATCTTTTATTTTATTTTGAAATGAGAAAAACCTGCATATCTTCCTAATGCCGGTTGTTCTGGGGAATTTTACTAAATAGTACGACAAAAAATTGCAAGAAAACCTCAAGATAACAGTGTTGAAGAACTTTGGCCCTCAACATGTAGCTTTCAAATATTTTTTAGCTGGACGACAACGATTTGTGATCAGAGGGCAAGTCAGAGCCTTGTGATGAGAAGACACATCAAGTGGACATCACTTCTGGGGGAGAGAGGATGGTGGGCATACAAGTGGCAGCTAATGAGAGGAGATGAGGTCCCCATGTGAGTGACTATGACAATAAGAAGAGGGGTCGGGTGCTTTGGGAATGGAAATTGATAGGCTTCACCTTTATCCCCAAGTTTTTTTAAGGAAAAAGGGTGGTATCCCAAGTTGGGACCAACTACAAAATGTGTATATATATATATTAAAACTTATAAGTTACATAGAGTTACATATTCCATGTTATAATGTTCCATAAACTTATAAGTTACATAGAGTCACCTTTATCCCCAAGATGGGGAGGATAGTTGCTCTGGTTGTTCATCCTTATGGTTAGATGAGCTCTCAACCTTTTAGCATGCCATCTAAAAATACCTGAAATGAGGGGATGACTGCCCTTCATTTAGACGAATTCTCAACTTGTTAGCATGCGATCTAAAACAGCTTTAACATGATAATCAATCATAAAATTATGGTATCGTCCTTTGGAAGTTGTACTAGACTTAAGTACATCTAGATACAAGAATTCATTTCATTGCAACTCTCAATCCATAAAGTGTGTTATCTCATGATGTTTCCTCAACACCCGTATTTGGTAAGGTTGGAAGGAACTGATGCGAAACTCGAGAAAAAGCCAACAGAGGTAAAATGATATAATTGAAGGAAACTTAGGAAAGTATACACTTTTTTAAATGGTGCATTGCCAATTTTATGATCACTGCTTGATTGATATCTAGGGACACATTATACTCGATGCCACTTTAGCAGAAAAAGGCTTTAATCAATATGCTCAACCACTAACATATTAGGGATGGAACCCACTTAATGGTCTAGTGGTAGAAGCAGCGGGCTCCCACTCTAATGACTAGTGTTCCAACCTCGCTCTTCCCCCTTTAACTAGTAAAAAAACACATTGGGGATGAGTGTCGTGATGGGTTTTGTCCTCCAATGTACCTATAAAGGCTTGGATTGAATTTCAAGGAATTCTCTCGGAGCAGAATCAACTTTCTTCAAAAGGCAATGGTAGCAGTAAGTTGGTGTTTTTCCCTGAAAAACAGAAAGATGTATTCTTTTTGAACATGAATAGGATGGATGCACATGAATGGTAGGTATCTTGAAAATGTATTAAAGCTAAACATATATTTATGGGTTTTTATCAGTTGTACCCCTCTGAGATATTCCAATATCACTATGCCCCTCCCTTTTTGGGAACATTAGTTGTGCCCTCGACTTCTTGCCGTTCTATCACTTGTGCCCCTCCGTTAGTTTAACCATCAATGAGTTGACTTAACCATGGTTTTTTCAAACCATGGTGCAATGCAATTAAGAGGAGGTATATATGTCCAGACTTCTCCTTCATCTTCTTCCTCCTCTATTTGTTCTTCTTCCTTCCTCTTCATAATTTCTCTCTTAATTACACCTTCATGCATCCATAAAATCATTAAAATTTGTGCATTATCACGGATATATCACTCATTGGATAAAATGGTGAAGTTTATTGCATTTTCGATGGACTTTCTTGAATCAATTAATCAAAATTTATCTTAAATAAACAAATGTTGAATGGTCCATGTTTCAACCCATTCCTCCCTTCTCCTCACCTTCTAACCCTTCCTCCTCCGACCACCTCCTCCTCCATCCCCTTCTCCTCCGTCGTTCACCATCAACATCAACATGTCGACGACGAGGCTGCTGATGGAACCCACTGACTGAGGCAGGGATACTTGGGTGCAAACCTTCTGGCATTCCTGCAAAACCAAGAAAACACTCTACATCTAATGATAATACCTTTGAAGACACTACACGATACAGAAGCCTGGTTGGCAAACTTCTGTATCTTATTGTTACTTGGCTATACATATCCTATGCTGTGAGCAGAGCTAGCCAATACATGGAGAAACTATGCTACAACCATTGGTAGGATGTTCTTCAGATCCTTCGCTACCTGAAGGAATCACCTGGACGTAGCCTATTCTATGGTTTAAATTGATACACTAATGTTGCTGCTTATGTTGATGTTGATTGTGCAAGCTAGCCTGAGGACCATCGTACTATTACGGGCTATACTATGATGGTAGGAGGTAACCTTGTTAGTTGGAGGAGCAAGAAGCAAACGGTGGTCTCTCGATCCAATGCATAGGCAGAATATAGGGTAATGGCCCAAGCTACATGCGAAATTATTTGGCTACTGACTTTTCTACAAGAACTCAATGTTGTTATCACTACTCATGTTCCTCTATATTGTGATAACAAATCCGCTACTTACATTGCTACAAATCCTGTATTCCATGAGAGAACCAAATACATTGAGCTTGAATGCCATTTTGTTCATGATGCTGTATGAGAAGGCAAGATTGCTACACCACACATCTCAACAGATCTTCAGCTTGCAGACATATTCATAAAGGCCTTATCAAAGAAGCGTCTTTCCTGGATATCTTCCAACTTAGGCATGACCGATGGATATGCTCCAACTTGAGGGATAGTGTTAGCGATCAAGTAGATTGCGTCCTCATATTCTATTGTAACCCCACGAGGGTATTTATGTATTTTATCCTTTTGAGCTCTCTAGGGTTTAGCCTTATATAAGGACCCCTAGACCTCTTGAATAATCATCTCATAGTGTTCTCTCATCTCTTTCCACAACATATATTGAATTGCCACTAATATCTAGCACTAAGCTGTCAAATTTACCTTGAAAGCCTTTAATTTTTGGGATATTTACACCCATAACCCTGAGTAATATAGTAATTACCCCAATAACCCTCTATAAACACGAATTACACCGAAGACCCTGAATAAATACTCCGTTTTACACTCATAACCTTCCGTTAGTTTTATCCATTAACTCAACCATATAGGTGAGTTAATCTAACTGATCCGCGAACTAACATCTACGATTAATCAAAATTAAAAATAAATAAAATGACTTGCAAGAGTTGTCGGGGCTCCCAGCACAGAGAGGGTCTTACGGGAACTCCATCTGCTCAGCACCTCCGGTTAACTCCCTCTGTATTTGGCTGTTATGCTAATTTCACTACTTTTCAAACAACTAGATCGCATTCTCCAATGACGGCTCCATTCCAGAAACCGGTATGCAGGTGATTGTAAACAGGGCATTAGCAGAGACCATCTTGGAAACGATCATTGGAGAGCATGGGGTGTCGCCGGAGGCAAAACGGAGCTTGGCTTCACGATTGGTGGGATTGTTTGAGGACGCAGATGTTGGTGAGGAGCAGAAAAAGTCTTTTGTGGATGGTAGCGGAGGTGTGGAGGTGGAGAATGGGGTAGTGGCGGAGAAGAAGGTGGTGGTGCCGGAGGAAAAGGGTGCTGTAATTTAGGTTTGCGATTTGTTTACAATAAACTTTTGGTTCCCTCAAAGAAAGAGGTTTGTGATTTGTTTTCAATAAACTTTTGGTTCCCTCAAAGAAAGAGGTATTTGAGCTACATAGCCATTGTGCATTACAACATACAGAGACGTAGGGAGGCGGAGGGGGATGTGCTGCAGGCGGAGACCGGGGGGTGTTGGGTTGCGGGCTCGGGTGGGGTTGCGGGCACAGACGTGGGGAGACGGAGGGGGTGTGTGTGTGCCGCAGGAGGAGCCGGGGGGGGGGGGGGGTTTGGGGTTGCGGGCAGTGAGGCGGTGGGGGCGGGGGTTGCGGGTCTGTGCCGCAGGGGGGAGGGAGGGGCATGGCTTGCAGGGGAGGAGGTTGCAGGCGGGAATGAGGGGTGTCCAGTCGGAGGGGAAACGGTGGGTCGGAGCCGCGGAGGGAGGGGCGGGGCTTGCAGGGGGGAGGGGGTTGCAGGCGGGAGGGAGGAGGTGTCCAGTTGGAGGGTGAAGCGATGGGTCGGGGACATTGAGGGAGGGGACGTCACAAGGAGGGGTCTTCCAGGCGGAAGGGCGTCGCAGAGAAGGGTTGGACTTGGGTTGGAAGCGGTGGGTCGGGGCCGCAGGGAGGGGCGAAGCTTGCAGGCGCCAAGGCGGGATTGGAGGTCGGGGGCCTTCGACGACGGTGCTGGAGCGGGGTGGGGGTGTTCCTTCAGGTAGGAGGCGGTGGATCGGCTTCTACTCGGGGGGGATGGGGGTGGGGGGAGGGGACTCGACGAGGCGGGGATCTTGCAGGTGGAAGGGGAGGAGGGGATGTCGGCGAGGGGGATGAACGGGAGGTCGGCGGAGGACGTCGAGGGGGGTGCCTGACTGGAGGAGGAGGAGGAGGTAGGCGAGGGGCTACAGGTTAAGGGTATAAAATATAAAATAACAGAAACTTTAAGGGTATAAAATGTAAAACAATAGAAACTTAAAAGGTATAAATGTAAAATACATAACGGATACCGTCAATAGTTAACGGTAAATTGGATGGAAGATAATACAGGGTTATGAGTGTAAGAGTTAATTGCTATTCAAGGTCTTCGGTGTAATTCGTGTTTATAGAGGGTTTCTGGGGTAATTACCATATTACTCATGGTTATGAGTGTAAATATCCCTTAATTTTTTTGATAAAGAGGCCGATTAACAAGAGCATGTCATGTTAGTCGTCGGTTTTTCATGATGTTTTGATGTACTATGGTTATTTATCTATAAGAACTTCAGAAGCTATTCGATTTCCAAATAAGCTTCCATATTTTTTTCAACTGAATGATTATTGTTCACTGTTTTTAAAATAATTTGCAGAAAATTTAATAGTTGATAATCTGTGGTATTATTTTATAAAGGAACTGACCCAAGGGAAGTTTGATGCCTTTCTTTGCAATGGTTCTAAAATTCATGGGATAGTAATCATTGCAAGGTCCCATTTGAGCGAAGCTATTACTATTCTAATAGATATCAGTTGAATGTCTTGCGATTCTCAAAAATATTAGCGAAGCTATTACTATTCTAATAGATATCAGTTGAATGTCTTGCGATTCTCGAAAATATTTCAAAAATACGAGAAGCTGTCAGCTTTTTCTGCAAGATTTTCATTACCTGACAAGCATTTCTTGTAAGATTTTCCAATAGGGCAGGCTACAATTTCCAAACAATAAAAATTAATCAATTGAGAATTGTACATCATTTATTTAGCAGTGTGCCTGCCATCCAAAAGACTCAAATCCCACCATGTGGGGTTACGTTAGGTAGTCGACAACCGTAAAAAATAGTCAAATATTTTAACATGGATTTGAGCAAGAATCTATGTATCCGGAAATTGTAACCCACTTGAAGGGCCTAGTGGTAGTGCAGTGTGTCTACTACCCAAAAGACCAAGGTTCAAATCCCCCCTTGCAGGGTTGCGTTAGGTAGCTGACAACCAGTGTAAAAAATAGTTGGATCTTTCAACATAGATTTGAGCAAGAATCCATGTAGCCAACCATACTTAAAGTGGGAGAAGGCATCGCCATTTTTTAATTGGGAATTGTACATCATTTTGCGTGCTATGAAGAAAGTATGAGTACAGTTTGTCTTTAGTTAGTTTGTAGGATTTTTGTCATGGTATTTAAGAAGTTGGATAATGTTATTCAATTTTTTTCTATGTAGTCCATACTTCGGGGTTTTGGGTTATAGAATTTTCATTGTACTTGCATTATTTATCCAAGTTGATTTCTCTTTACTCCTACAATAGGGTTTTCTATTCACTCTAAAAGGATGGGAGATTTAAGGCTTTCGTATTGGCAAAATGGAGAATAATATAAATACAGTCAAGTTTTTTGTGGGCCTTAAAAATGGTTAGGAAGTAGTAGTTATCAGCTTTATCATTGAATTTTATTGTACCTGATGGAGTGAAATTTTCAACTTAAGATTGAATTTTAATTTTGCATATATAACCTCTAAATCATGTTCGTACAGGATGGAGTAAGGGGACTCTCCTGTAGGACTTATATGTTTGGATTATATTTTTTATTTGTTTAATTATATTCAAGTAGTAGTACCCACTTCAATGGTCTAGTGGTAGTACAGTGTACCTAGAACTCAAAAGACCAGGGTTCAAATCCCTCTTATGGGGTTTGCATTAGGTAGCCAATAACCAACGTAAAAATAATCGGATCTTTCAACATGGATTTGCGCAAGAATCAATGTAACTAACCTACTTAAAGTGGGACAAGGATCTGCCATTTATTTTAATTAGATTCAAGCAGTATCATGTTGATTGTACTAGTTTGCCACTTTAATGCTCCTTGCTTGCATCACTTTTTTCCATACAAAAAAGATAAGGTTTTTATCACTTGTGCCCCTCTGAGATATTGCAATATTAGTTATGTCCCTCCCTTTTTTGGAATATCACTTGTGCCCCTGACTTCTTTCACATTTATCACTTGTGCCCTCCCGTTAGGTTGGCCGTCAATGAGGTCAATTTAACCATGGTTCATTTGAACCAATGTGTAGTTAAGAGGGACAAAATATACCGAACACACCTCCCCCCAACCCCTCCTCCCTATCTCTGTGTCGCCCTCCACCTCCTCCGCCACAACTTCCAAAGCAATCTCGTGGCAATGGGCACATTAGTCGCAGTCGAGATGGGTATATTCGCAATCTGTGCTACTAGAAACAACCACCCTAATCCTTCCACTGTTCGCAACGAGGCACCATGGATCCTCAGCTGTTGCGGTACTGTTGATAAAGAGATCATATCAAGGGTGGTGTTACCCGACGGCCGCGAGTTCAAGGGAATGGTGTTCTACCAACCCAGGAACTTCTCCAAGGACCCCTTACCTCTAGTGGATGGTGGTGATTGCCCTGATCTGGGCCAAGGCACTGCGGTGTCATCAGTATGAATTCCGAGCAATATGGTGAGATGATTTTGGGTGCCATTTACGCCCTCCCTTCCCGTCATGTAAGTCTCACCGCAGGCAAGGAGATCGCCAATGCTCTCCACTTCCTCCGGCTCCTCTAGCCTCCTCTGCCCCCTCCAACGACCTCCAACGCCATCCACCTCCATTTCCAACAGCATGGTCGAGGGGGTGCTGGAGGTTGGGGGAGGGGGCGGATGAGGTGGGGGCAGTGCTGGAGGTCGCGGGAGGGGGCAAAGGAGGTTAGGGGAGGAGGTCTGGGGAGGAGACCGGAGGCGCTGGAGGAAGTGGAGGGTGGTGGGTGGTAAGAGCGGTGGGGAAAAATTATAGAAAAGATGGAGGAAGAGGATGAATAAAAAGACATATCTAACCAAGTTAGTCAATTTAATTACCCTTGTGTCCCAAATATTAACATCCATTTGAGATAGATGGACGGCAGCACAAGTGATAAATGTGAAAGAAGTCGGGAACACTAGTGATATTCCGAAAAAGGGAGGGGCATAACTGATATTGCAATATCTCATAGGAGCATAAGTGATAAAAACCCAAAAAGATATGTACATTTGTTTTGAACGAGTTGAATGCTCTTGTGATGCTGTTCAAAACACCACAGATTTCTTTGAGCACCAATGATCATGATAGATCAGAATTTGATGGAAGCTAAGCTGACTAAGATGAATTTATCTGTATTGTTTGATATTCCTTCATCGATGTAGGATGATCTTATTAAAAATCACAATTAGAAGACTTCTCCCCACGCACAAGGTTCACGATTCCGCATATATTATTCTTTTATGCAATAAAAACAACTTACTATTTTCATCTAGAACATGACGTTTCCAGTCATTAAGTTTAACCATACTTTGTAATATAATGATGCTGTATCTTTATCTTTATGCATGACATGTTATCCATGCAAAGCACAGTGCTTGTGCTAGTTAATTAACTTGGTTGATGGAGTTCACAAGTCCTCAGCTAATAACTCGTGTAATCGATTCGGATTTTTTACAAGATTGATGATAATATCTTTTTAAATTACATGATATGAAAAATGTGCTAGAATGG
Source organism: Ottelia alismoides (assembly GCA_037367405.1). Classification (NCBI taxonomy): domain Eukaryota; kingdom Viridiplantae; phylum Streptophyta; class Magnoliopsida; order Alismatales; family Hydrocharitaceae; genus Ottelia; species Ottelia alismoides. The sequence goes on along the minus strand of JAZKJV010001153.1, from coordinate 655,482 downwards.
AATACCAAGGACATCAAGTAGGAAATATTTGTTATCTCATATTTTTTAATATGAAATTATGTTATCTGCGTCAGCTGAAAGAATATTTATGTATTATTGTAAAAGAAAAATCTGACCAAGAATCTTTCTGCAAACATGGCAGTGCCTATCAATTATACCCGTAGAGATCTTCAGATGGGTGCTCGTAGGTATTGCTGGATTCATGTCGGCTTCATTCGTCGCGCTCAATCTTCGCGCCCACATCATCTCGTCTGGCGAAAGATGGTTTATAATTGTTGCTGGGATCTTTTTACTACAACTGGTGCTTGCTGTTATCTTAAAGCTATATTTCTTCACATTCACCGTCTGAAAGCAAAAGGTCTGCTTCTTCTTTGTAGTTGTCGTGATATAAAATCTTCTTTTATGCGAAATCACTGAATAGAATGTAGCGGAGAGGTTGTCGATTGTTAGACTGCTTACAGGTTCTCATTTATGTAATAGGACAGACGTTTTTATTTTCTACATGCCATACTAAACAGAAATACGCCATCTCTACTCTGAAGGCTTTCAGCTATGTAGACATGTTCTTCTTTTTGTTGCGGTCTGTACTATTCTACCAGCAGCGAAACAGAAGCAGACCGTCCGATTAGCATTTTATCGCAACCTCTTTTTTTTGCGTCTATGATGAATTTCTGTATTTCCGACGCACTCTTGCACGTATTTCCTTTCTTTTCTTTCTTAGCCTGTGCATGCTGAGTATGCAGTTCGGGAAGGGCCTGAGATGTCGACGCCTTACCGATCTGGAAGAGATAGAATGCTGTCGGTCATGGTGTAAGCTCTCATGATCTGATACCCGCATACTCTACGGTAAGGCAAGGTCGACGGTGCGAACGGGAATGGATAAATTACATCAAAGTCCTTGAACTATACTCCCAAGTTCACTATCACACTTGAAGTTCAAAAGGCAGCATTGCGGTACCTGATCTCTAAGTTATGTTTAGATGAGATTGCGTATTACGTGTTTACCTTTTGAAGTCCCGGATTTATAGTTTCTGGACTATTAAGGGGCTAAAGGGTTCTTGGATAGATCAAATTCTATTTTGCACTTTTTTTTCGGTTTTTACGCTGTGTCCTTCCAAGTTTTTCTAGTAACACTTATGGCGATACCTTGTTTGCAATTATGTTTCTGCCCTTGTATTTTTACGAAAGGGATTTTATCAGTTGTGCCCCTTCGAGATATCACAATATCAGTTATGCCACTATCTTTTTGATAATATCAGTTGTGCCCCTGACTTCTTGCCAATATTTCACTTGTACCCCTCAAAGGGGCATAACTGATAATAATCTTTTATCAGTTATGCCCCTCTGAGGGGCACAAGTGAAATATTGGCAAGAAGTCGGGGGCACAACTGATATTACTAAAAAGATAGGGGCATAACTGATATTGCGATATCTCGGAGGGGCACAACTGATAAAAACCCTTTACGAAATTCGTAGTAGTGTCGCATTATTTTTATCACTTGTGCCCCTCCGAGATATCACAATATCAGTTATGCCCCTATCTTTTTGGTAATATCAGTTGTGCCCCTCACTTCTTTCTCCGTCTTCAGTTATGCCCTTCCGTCCGATTGACCGTCAAAAAATTGAAATAACCATCGTTTACTCAAACCATGGTGTGGTTAACAGGGGTATTATGGTCAGAATAAAATCAAATGAGGAGGAGGGTTGGGGAGAAGGTGCGAGGCTGTGGAGGAGGTGCGGGCTGGCGGCAGGGGTTGGGGGAGGTGCGTGGCTGCGGGAGGAGGTCGGCTTCACGTCGTGGCTGCGGGTTGCGGTGCGGGGCAGGGGGGAGGGGGAGCAAGGGGGTGGCACCGGGGAGGAGAGGAGGTACGGGGCTGGGAGGGGCCGCAAGCCCAGGGGGAGGGGGAGCAGGGGGGTGGCGGGCTGGGAGGAGGGAGGTTGGGGCGGAGCTCCTCTCCTCCTCTCCCCTGTCGTTCTCCCCGGCTCTCATCATCGCCATCGTCATCTTCTTGTACATAGCTCTGCAGATCAGATCCACCAGAGGCTACGCGCCCATAGCCGGCATCGCCTTCCATCAGCTGCTCAATTTCCACAGGCTCTACGATTACCACACCGATCTCTTCCGCAAGCACAAGACCTTCAGGATCCTCGTCACCCCCTTCCAGAGCTACGTCAGCAACTCCGACCCCGCCAACATCGAGTACATCCTCAAGACCAACTTCGACAACTATGGCAAGGTGGGTGTCTATCGATCGAATTCCTCGTTGAATAACATAGATGCCGATTAAGATAAAAGAAATCGACTACATGTTATGCAGGGCAGCGTCAACTACGAGAAGCTGGAGGCGTTGTTCGGTGACGGGATCTTTGCGGTGGACGGAACGAAGTGGCGGCAGCAGAGGAAGGTGGCGAGCCACGAGTTCTCGGCGAAGGTCCTCAGGGACTTCAACAGCTCGGTGTTCATGAGCAACACCATCAAGCTCGCACAAGGCTGCTGCTCCGAGATTCGAACGGGCGTTCGACATGCAGGTCGGGGCGGAGGGGCGGCGGGGGGTGGAGGGAGGTCGGGGCGGAGGGGTGGAGGGAGGTCTGGGCAGCAACAGGTGGGAGAGGAAGAAGATGGGAGAGGAGGAGAAGGGAAGAAGAAGACAGAGGAGGAGGAGAAGGGAGGAAGATGACATTTCAATCCATTTTTTAAATTTAATTCCTGATGTATCCCTAAAGATAACATCCGTTTACGTTTGGGAAGGACGGAAACTAACCCGAGGGGTACAAGTGATAGATTTGCAAGAAGTGAGGGACACAACTGATATTACCAAAAAGATAGGGGTATAACTGATATTGCAATATCTCGGAGGGGCACAAGTGATAAAATCCCTTCTATTTTGCACTTTTTTCGGTTTTTACGTTGTGTCCTTCCAAGTTTTTCTAGTAATACTTATGGCGATACCTTGTTTGCAATTATGTTTCTGCCCTTGTATTTTTACGAAATTCATAGTAGTGTCGCATTATTTTTAGCACCAGTGTCCATATAGCAAGATCCACTCGAACACTACAATATGTGTTGAATCAAGAGTGGATCGTAAACGTCTATATTATGGATGTTTTATTCGTCCCGACTCATGAATGGCCAAGCTGATACCTATGCCTTTACCTGCAGAAATAGAAGGGACATGCATCACACATACAAAATTTGAGAAGATATTCGACGATATTGAGTAGTGAAGAATCTGTACATGAAATTTTAATAAATTTGAAAGAAAAGGACAATATATATGGATATAGGGGTGCAACTGTAATTACAAAAAAGGTAGGGTCATAAGTATTACAGGAAAAACTCAAAGAGGCACACCCAGTGAACACATTAGACGCTATGCATATTAAGAGTTGTAGCATGATGGTTAATCACAACAGATGGCAATATCGTGATTTTATAATTTCCTTATTCATAAATGCACACATCAAAATACGGTATGATTGGGGGAAGTCTTTTAATCACAACGTAATGGGTGTGATGCAAAAAAAAACTAGAGAGCCATAGTGTTACATAATTGAAGGTCCATCGTAAAAGGAATACGCCATAAATAAAGGGATATAGTATATATATTGCCCAAGAAGGTTTACACGACTGTTGACGCCATAAATAAAGGGAGGTAATGTATATTTAGGTCTGCAGGTGTTCGATCTCGTCCCTGTTGTAAAGTAGCCGATTAGGCCGTTTGATTGGCCCATTTAGACTTAGTTGACGGGTTGGCCGACTCGACTAAGACTTATCGATCAATGGGTGGCCACCTCTAATCGGTCTAGTTGGTTGATTTTTACGTGAGATTACTTCATGTTATTTTTTAAATGCAAATGTAATCTAAGATGCTTAACATTTGATTTAAATTCCATTATTCTTTTTATTTTATTACGGCAAAATGTTCAAATCCATGTAAATATATAAGAATATATGTACATACATTGATTTATATATTTAAATAAAAAATACAAAACCGACTAGTGTTCAATTAAATTCATTTAATCGTCCGACTGCCGATTAATCCTTAATCAGTGACCATGCTGATCGAGTACCGATTACCGACTTTTCCAACCTTGATCGCACCATCTGCCACAACTTACACAAATAGTAGGATGCGAGAAATGAAATTTAAATCCGGAAATTTTGGAGAAGCTCTCTGTAAAAACAACCATTTTACAACTCTCGGCTGTCATCTCTAGAATCAGCTGCGAGAAATCCTACCATTTATTGTAGAGATAATCTAATTTATTCTCAATCGATGATTTCGACACGAGCATGCAATAAATTTTAGCATGAGCAATGTGTGTTTGTTATGACATAGTAAGTAGCAGGTCCACACTAAAAACAACAGTGCAATGCTACCAGTACAATAACATTCAATGTATATATTGCAGGATTACTTGCAAGAATAATATGATACTATTCATAACTATGAAAAATATCAGGAGGGATACGAGGCAATAACCTGTCACAAATATCTAGTAGGATTAAGGTTTTAAAAAACAAACTGGACGTTGAATCGGTCAGTCTTCGATTCGGTCCAATCGAGTTGGATCGTCGCTCCAAACTGGTTGGACTGACGACGGGATGCCGTCAATCCTATCGACTCAATAAAAACTGACCCGGGCTTAATCTATTGGTTTGACCCGTCGAACCGGTTTTTTGAACCGATACAACCGGATACACATATATAAGTATGTATGTATCAATGAAATAATCATTTGAAATGCCAAATCTTTTAATAGAATAACATGATTGTCTATTTCGAGTAAAGACTCTACAAAAATTAACCACATTTTCTAGCATTACATGTGAATACAATATTTTAATCGTTTATGTATGGTTGTTTTTAGAAAACTATTCTAAGAAGGTATGGGGCACAACTTATATTCCAAAAAAAGAGAGGGGCATTACTAATATTGCAAAAGTTAAGAATGGCACAAGTGATAAAAATATTATTATTTAAATATTTAAATTTTATTGTTTGAAAATTTACCAAATCATCAAAATTGGGTCAATCCGGATCAACCCAGTCCGACCACCGATCGAACCCATTTTATTTTTTTATTTTTAAAATTAATTACATAAAACTGATCGAACCAATGGGGTCGGAGTCAGTTCTCCATCCAACTGGTTCAATCGGCCGGTTCGGTTTTTAAACCATGGTATATAGTTCGCCACTAGCGTGGATAACCGAATGAAGAGGAAGAGCATAGAGCCATGTGGAGATGTGACGTTCTTTCAAACCGTCGCATCTCCGATAACACGACACTAAGGTCAGGAAGGAAGAAAAAGCTAGGATAGAAGACCGAGTGAAGGGGCAAGAAAAAATGAGGTTGGATGCATGGGTCTTCGCTTTTAATTACGCTAAAAGATTAATGACCTAGACGAACATGTCACGTGAATGTCTTTGGATTTCAGAAACAATAATACAATGAGCTAGCCAAATTATACTCCAATGATACACGTGATAAGCCCTAGTCGAACACTGACGCTTAGTCCCTGTTCGGTTCGGGAATAAGCAGGAATAAGGATTGGGAATAAGGAGAATAAGGGTCTATTCTTTGTTCAGCTGGAGGATAGGAATAAGGAGAAAAGGTAGGTAAGGTGGGATAAAGATAGGAATAAGAGTGAAATAAGATGAAATAATGGAGAATAGTCGTACCACAGGGAACCGTGTTGGGAGGAAAATGAGGCCTTATTCTCCTCTATTCCCAATCCTTATTCACCAAATGAACATGCCCTTAGAGGTTTGCACGAATTTTTATTGAATTTTTTGTCGCAATTTTGTTCTTATTCAATTATGCTTCGGAACATTGCAATATTTGACTCAACTTGTTCTAAAAAAGTTAAGGTATTTCGAATTGTTTGTTGACGCGGGCAAAGTAAGAAAACCTCTGAAACGATTCCACTATTGAACCTTGAATAAACATTCTAAATTGAATTTCTCTAGAAAGATCGTCTGCAACATGATATCCTGCTCCAGTTCCCTTGCGAAACAGAGATTTAATTGATGATGTAAGCACAATATGACCACTGTATTCCAATATTTGCTTATTTCATGATAGAGTTGCTTATTCACAGAAAAAAGGAGACTTTATTCCTCCTCCAAAGACCTAGAAAACTCTGTATTTGACCTGCATGATACACCAATAAATAGGATAAAACAAGAAATAATCCTCATATATATGAAAATCCATATGGGTGTTTGATATCCCCCAAACACCCAATAGGCTAACCTCATTATTAATAGGTCAAAATCATTTTCTCATAGGTGTCCATTACTTATTTCTCCTCAAATCATCACCTATTTGGCCAAGAACAAAATATTTCTATTATTTTAATGGACATTTAACACAAAAGTCAAACTTATACTGATTTATGTCATAGTTTAATTTAATTCAAACACATGCCACTTTTTTTTCAAAAGTAGGATGCAATCAAAATGGGAAAAATATAACTGCACCCCACTCTACCTTCTTGGTGCAAATCAAAAGAATATACCTGGGGAAAATGTCACTTGAGAATCTGCTCTCCTGAATGTATAACAGGATGATGAGAAATAAAAAATGGATCGAAACAAATACTCGAAGCAATCAACTCATTTCTTTCGCGGGAAACCTAAAAGTCGAACACTCATTTGATCTCTACCTTGAAGAGCCTGAGGTTTTGCTTATTCCAGATGCTCGCTCAATCGGAGGATACATCCAGAGAAGTATAAACAGGTTCGAATAACTTCCAGGTGATGTTGCAAAGAGGTAAATAAATCATCTTCCTACGACATTTGCGGTAAATTTTACCGGAAACAAAGGCCATGGCTGCTTCTTGTGGAGAGCAGTCCCTGGAAACTAAAAATGGTCCTGCAAAAGGAAGAGCGTCGAAAGGGCCAAAGCTGTAGGTGTTCAGCGGTTATTCATGTGACCAACAAACTGGATGACGACCGATTACTTTGGGATAGGACATGCTTTTTCGAATTCCTGCTGTTCCTTGCGACATAATTCAAACTCGTTGGTGTAGTAGTACATGCAACTTGCATAAGCATCCATCTCTTTGCTGCACCTCTGGTGGAGGCCTTTTAGCCTGCAGCATTGGAAGAATATATCACTTACTGGTCTTAATTTAACAACTTTCAACTTTCAGTAGGGAATTGTGCCTAGGTAATATCAAAAAAAATGTCCTTGCATTTCTTCTTTCACGCGTGGATGTGTTGGAAAGAATTACAATCTGCAAGAGTTGCAGATATCCACTATATTTAGTTTGCAAATGATATGAAAAAGGTCAAAAAGTTGTGGACTTGGTAGCAACAGACCCCTCCAATTTAAGGCATTCGACAATTTTCTGGTGAACTTTGACATCTAAATACGACCTTTCATTTCTCAAAAAGCTAGACTGTACCTGAAGTGCACACCCCTAGGGCTGTTTGCTCAGGAAAGTGGGGTTAACAATGAGAAATAGCTCGTAAACTATGGCTAACCCATGGAGCAATTCTTGTTACAGTGTGGTGTAAGAAGGGAACAAGATTTTAAACAAGTGATAATGCAACAACCTAAAGTGTGGTGACTAATCGGAATAAAGATAAATTGTCGTTAAAAGAGAATAATATTGAGCAAATACTTATATGACATAAGAATATATCAAAAGAACTTATGTGACAACTGACGGATACTTAATGACAGAGATATGATGAGTAAGTGGGATCTGTGAAAAGGGGTCAGATGTAGGTAACCCTGTCCTTACTCATGGCTTAGCCCATTGGTTAAGTAATTTTGGCCCTATAAATGGGTCGCTAAAAAAATGGTCCTAGTATATTTTATTGGAGACCTTACGGGCAGGTTTATACAACTCTTACCATGTCCCCTCATTGGGTTTTTTGGGGTTAGTTTAAGGTACGTCACCGATGACCTTCTTAAGAGAGATAACGAGAGGGAGAGATATGATTAGGGAGGTGGTAAGGGGCTCCCAATGAGCGAGGATTTGATCGATAGCGATGATCTATTCCACCTCCCGATGGAGGTATATATAGGGCACATGTGATTGCATCATCTGACTCATTCCCACATGCCTCGTCAATAGGGCTCTCCGTGAGACCCAACCCTCGAGCAACTGCCGATGGTGGTTTGACTACTCGGTCATTCTGTGGGACGTGATCTAACAGGATATGCATCACGATTTCTCCTCCCATATTATTCATGGTATGGTATGCTCTTAATTAATCCACAAGTAGACATATTGTCGATAGTTGACCATCTCTCCTTTTGTGGACCACAGTTGTGCATTTCTGCGGACAGATTGTGTTATGACACCAATCCAAGCAAGGTCAGTAAAGAACGGAAGACGCCTCGTAAGAGTTAGAGAGGAGCCAAGCCTCATTGTGTTATTGGAAGTATAGATAGCTCTCTTATTTACGATTGAGAATTCACTAACGAGACTAGATACCATTTATTTCCCTGAAATGCATGAAGGTAGTCAACAATGTAAGAATGAGGCAAGGATATGGAGGTGACTTCCACTTCTGAATTGAGGATTGGTCAGGGAGGTGAGGGTGTCCTCCGGGAGATGTTCCCCAAGCTGGCGGATTTGTAAATGGACACTCAGACCTCAGTTGCAGAGTACAAGTGTATCCATCTAACTGGCAGTGGAACATACTACTTACTTTTGTATATCCACCTTCAGATCAGCAGTTTCCAAATGTTGCTGTGTATAAGGTGCCATGTGTCCCATATAATTCGGAGGACGAAATTTCTCTGATAACTGTTGACGCATTTGGAGGTCCAAAAAACTTAAAGGTAAAGATTATAATATGGTTGCTGAGAAGAGAAAGTCGGATGACGAAGGTCTTTAGAAGTCGATAAGCCAGCAAACTTGGCACTAGATATTCACTTTGTGACATTGGCCAAGAGAATGTGGACCATCTTTTCTTTGATTTCATTTTCTCAGGAAGTTCAGACCGATACACTAAAAAGCTGGCTAGACTTTAGCTCCTGATTGCATAATCCTTCGTACCAAAGCAACATACAAGGGGCGCGAACATGTACGGTCAAAGAGTTGACAAATCATGTCCCACAGTGGTACTCGAACAATATCAATGCAGTACAATGATGTGCATTCTAGGAATGAGTGAGCATGTGTTGAGAATGTCATTGTCCTATATTCCTGCCTTATATGCTAGGTGTGGTGTGTATGCTTTTTCCATGACTATTAATATGGATAGATGGGATACCCTTTAGTAGCCATTTTTCTACTTTTCGAAAAAATATTACTTGGTGAAATAGAAAATATCAAATGACTGAGAAAAAGCATCATGTCACCCTTAACAAAAAGAAAAAAGACAAACAAAATTATGTAAATTATCGAAGTATCAAAGAAACAAGCCACGTAAAGAAGTTGTTGAAGCGGATAATTGAGAGAAGGTTGAGAGAGGTCTCAACAATACCAGAGAACAAGTTTTTTTATGTAAAAGGTAATTAGTGAGGTTTGATGTGAAGCCCGCTCCCGCGGATCTGGGAAACCCGTTTACACATCATCCGTAATATCATGTTCTCTAAAAATCGCATTAGGGAACTGGAAATTAGGGGAAAAAATTTTCGAATGACATTCACAACTTTACTAGTAAGCCACAAAACTATAGTATGTCACAATTATATTGCATAAATTTCCATATCAGTTTATATGTAACAACAGAAATTGCATTATATATATATGTATCCCAATTTTATCAGAAGAGAAATAAAAGCATAAATATCTTGAACAAAATATAACATACATACCTGTTATGTTTTACTGCAGAAACTGACATTCAACTCTCCTAATACAACGGTGCAGGTATTTTACCTGCAATCCATGGAATAGGGAGAAAAGAACATCAACAATTGTTGTGTAAATCTTAATTAATTAAATTGACAGGAAATTTAGTAGTTCCAAAAGAAAGCAAGAATTTTGGCCCTGACAGTTAAAATTTAAAGCTACTTGCAATGAAACAAGCTTTCAAGTTGTTTGGTATGTAAAACCCAAGTCTACTCATCCTACACTAATTACCCACATAATCATTTATATATAAATATCATATGGTCCATATTTGAGTCATTGCCTTTCTATTAATTATAATATAAGTTTGAGTGGTCTTGAAAATATGATTGATGAGACTCTGATATGATCATTATCTCTATTAAATGCTTAAAATGATGTTTAAGAATCTTGTGGATTGATCATAGTAAGGGTATATGATGGATATGGGGTTTTGATTCTTTTCTTGTTGATTTTCTCAAGCCTAGTAGATAGTCTGATAAGGATGATTTTCATGATATGGTCTTTTCTCTTTGCCAGGAATTATTGGCAGAAAAGTAACTAATTCAACGGAAACCAACTCAACTGTAATTCAACTTTAGCCAACTCAATTGTGACTTAATCCAATCTCAAATGTATCTTTTTTCAGATTCAACTGTAACTGATTCAGATGTAGCCATAGGGGATTCAGATGTATATATGGATGATTCGGATGTAGCATCGCCAAGTCTACTGGCGAAAAATAAACAAAACTCAAGCGGTGAGATAGCCTACAAAAGAGGCTCTTCCGTCTCGCCCTCTAATTGGAAAGGCGGTCCAATAGAGGGATAAGTCTACTCCAAAACTACGCCACTGAGACGAGTGAGAGAGACTCTCTAGAAAAGTCGCTCTAAAGGAAAAACCGGCCCGACCGGTACGGGCTAACGAGCTCGAAAAACTAAAACCAAGGGTCCTCCAGCCTAGGTACCCTAAAGAACAAGGGTCAACGGAACTGGTCTTTAAAAGAAAACATGTGGATCCCAGAGAGGCGTAAAAACTGCGAGCGCTCGCGAGAAAATCAAGAAAAAGACTGGGATCCTAGACCCGCGCATTAAGCGGCCGCTGCCCTAACTGGGCTTCCTAATCTCCCGCCCAGCTGAGGGTCACCGCACCCTCGCACAATCAGGTGTAAAGTTCACCATGACCGGCACTTTTAATTATCAATCATTGTTAATTCGCCATCACTGACTTGATTCCTCAACCTCTCTCGATCTCTGATGTGGTTGAAATTCAGAATGCTGAACAATGATATTCAATGATATTGACTGGATGAATAAGATTGTAGCTGATTCAAAGTATGTCTAATATGTAATGTGAAATCAAACTATTGGGTCTAAGTGTAGTAAGATTCTTTGCATATGAAATCAATTTCACATGGATCTAAGAAGGGTTTGCTAGACTTATTATAATATCAATTGGTCTTGGCTTATCATATTTTAAATGCTAACCCGAATTATGTGCAATGCTTAGGTGGACTTGACATATTCATAAACTTCTGATTCTAAGAAGGTCAACCAATTGGAATTCAAAACACAGTTCAATGAGGATCGCAACTGATGAAATCTTAGTTAATCTGGTGTTTGTACTCTATGCACCTCTAGCAATAAGATGTATATTTCTTAATAATGAATCGAAGCTGGATAACTATAATTTTTTGTAACGTAACTCACATTTTGAAAAAAAAATCACATGGTCTATAATAAAATTTATGCATTAACAATAAATCAGATATCCTATAATTTAAGTCTTGTAACCATCTGGTGTAAGTGTAAGAATTATAACAATAAAGCACATATCTTGTTTTCAGAGTCTGTTATGGAAATCAAATCTCAACTATATATGTTTTTATTTATATTGGAAAGAATCTATCGGAACAAGTGGCTCTGTATTCTATTTTATATTTCTCGTCGTGTGTATTCGGGGAATATGTAGTAGTAAATGCTACAAAAGCAACTCCGTGTTCGCACTTCCAACAACCAACTAAATGCATTCGGCCTCCCAGAACATTTCCCTTTCTTGGGGTCCAATTTGACCATTTGGTTAATTAACCAACCACCAACAACTGAGATATGGAATGTACAATGATTTTTTTTATAGATTAGTAATCATATGGCTACTATTGTCAATACTGTTATAGCTTTCTAATATACATCTTAGTATCCTATTATAAAAATTTCAGAATCAAAATTCTTTATCCCCTGACAATTGTTTTACATAATGTTTCAAGTGTATTCCAGCAATTCGTGTAATATAAAAATTCTTTGATATTCTGAATTTTATGGATCCCACAAACTTATAGCAATATGTAAACAAAATAGTATTCTGCTACACATTTCTCATGTTTTGAACATTTATAAAAATATGCTAAGAACAAAAGCTAAGGGATCATAACAGAGGGAGAGGTCTTCTTTTTCGTAGAAGCCCAGATGCAAAGCAGACATATATCTTATGTGACAATATGTAAACAGAACTCTTCTAAACATCTCATGTTTATAACCATTTAATGAACAAACAAAAGCAAATGATTAAAATCAACATAGAGTTATCAAGCAGGAACTAAGATCCAACCATGGAATCAAAAACTCAACCAATAGGAGAGAAAAATATAGAAATATCCATGGAGGGCAGCAAGAGGGGATTTAGTCTGTGCATGCATGGTAGTAAAAAGGAAGGGAAAAAGGATTACACAAAAACATGGATTGCAGCAAGAGGATGGAAAGATTTTACCTTTTTGATCTTTCAAATTTGGAGGATAGTTAGAGCCTGATTTAGCATGCAATCAGCAGCTAAATTAGCTGCTGGACAGCAGCACAATATTAGCAGAATTGGAGAACCGAGCTGCTGTCTGGAAGACTGCTTGCAGTAGCTTGAGCTAAGAATGTGCAGCCTCTATTGGGAGAATTTCTGCAGCAATAATTGAAGAGGAGGAAGGCTGGAGGGCTACTTTCTTTGGCAGTAACTTGCAACAACCAGGAGCAAAGGCTCCAGCTGCTTGGAGCATTTTCTTGCTTCAACATAGAGAGCAGCTCCACCTAAAATTTGGAGGAAAAAGGGCTGGAGAGGGCCTCTTACGGCTGGGGTTTGGAAGGGATTTAGAGAGAATAGGAGGGAGAGAAATTGAGGTTTATATAACCAAGGAACATAAACCTTTGCTTGACAAGTGGATAAAAAAAAGTCCAAGTGGAAGGGGCTGATGGACAGCAGACTGCTGTCTGCTTTGCTGGAAAAAAAATATTTTCATTATAATTTTTTTATTACAAAAGCTCTCTTATATTTAGAAAACCGAAGTTGACCGTACACGCACCTAGAGTGTCAGATTTTGATGAGTAATAGCTTGTTTCGATCGTCTCTGAATGACGATCAAAATGAGTATAATATTCATATACTTCGGATCGAAGATGATTCTCCGAAATTTCCGGGATACAGTTTCGGTTTATGGCTAAATTTTACGGTTTTAAAATATCAAACAACCTCCAATCGACGAACGGTCGATTTCGTTGATCTATTTCATCGAATCGGATTTTTAGGTGGTCTCGGTTTATTTCGCGGTTTCCAAATTAGCGTTGCGGCTTTTTCGGGCACGCATTACGATGCGGTCGATTTTGCCCGAACGATTTTTGATTCACGATCAGTTGATCGATTTATGTTATTTAACGTTGATTATTAACTTTATTGAGTTATACGAACCCTAATCGGATCGAGTTCTAGTTTTTGCAGATACGGATGTTATAAAGATAAAAACCTCAAAGGGAGTCTCGTCCTCGAGACTCGAGTCAAGGTTACTTTGTGTCTTGTTTGGATCACATCTGTCATAAAAACCTCAAAGAGTTTTGAACCCATAAAAACCTCAAAGGGAAAACAAGCCATGTTCTTTCAATATATAAAATTAATGGGCTTGTTTTGACCATTATCTGACAAAGCTGCGGTATCTTACCCGCATGTCTGCTTTGGTTATCCCATGTCGCTTCTTTGTTACAATGTTGGTGTCATAGTATTCTGTCTTGGGAAATTTCTTTGATGCGAGGCTTCTTTATAGTATTATCGAGTATTTGTACTGGTCTCTCCTCATATGTCAAGTCTGGCTCCACGTTAAGGTTTTTGTAGATGATGATGTGTTGAGGTCGTGTACGTACTTCCTTAGATTGGATACCTATATGGTTGATAGGTGTAGAGGAAGGATCGCTCGATATACCACCTTATTCTTACGAGTAATAATTTCCAATGATCCAAATATCGGCGTTAATTTGCCGTAGACATCAAAGACATCAAATCTCTGTATTTCTTTCGTGGAAGATACTCGTAGGAACACACAATCTCCTATCTGTATTTACAGATATTTGATCAGTATGAGAGGTTAAATTGAATACTGATAAGTCATATTTTGAATGGATAAAGAGAAGATGTTCAGATTACTTGAAACTCTATATCTCTTCTCTGACGATATGTATAGCTTTTCTAGCGGCTCTGAGCCGTCAGAAGCCTTTACCTCATGAGATCAACAATCGTAGTAGTTTTCTCTAAGAGATCTACGAGGTACAGAGCGTGTTTACCTATCGTACGCGAGCTGAGAAGTATGAGGCATCTCCACCTGTATAGGGCTTCGAATGTTGCCATACCAATACTTAGAATGATGGTTGTTGTATAGAAATTTTATCAACGATAGGTGGTCCTTCTAGGATCTTCTCCACTCTAGAGTTCATGCATGTAACAAATTATAAAGTTTCTGAATAGCACTCTTGCTCTATCCATCGATATGTGGACGATATGCGGAACTCTCTGTCTTTTTTTTTAGTCTGTAAGAAATGCTGGCATAAATTGGTGCCAGTAGTGAAATGTATACATCGAGTCGCTGCCATCATGTCAGACACTACCTTGCGTGGTATATCATGAAGCTTGATAACGTTATGTACATACAATCTTGACAAAATAATGTAGCATAGGTCATACTGATAGGTATGAAATGGGCTGATCAATCTATCGACAATGACCAAATAGCATCGTGACCATCTGGTGTCTTCGGCAATCCATAGAGATACTCTTTCATTTGAATGAAAGAGACTGTAATAGCCATGGTGGTCTCCTATGCTAAGCCCTGACCATTTGACAAGTCATGCATCTGCTAACCTGATGTGGTGCATCGCACTTCATCCCGACCCGTTAGAATGTTGGCGCAGATTACGATATATTTCTGTACTGCCAGGATAAGAAGATAGTTGTGAGATGCGTGCCTCATCAAGAATCTCTAGGCAATTGCTCATCGTTGGACACAACGATGTAGCCATCCTTTCGTAAAGTAGACTTAGTCTTCACATAATTATCACTTTTGTCCTTGTTAGCACGCATATATTTGTCTCAATCCAAGGACTTGATCTCTAGCCTTCTAATATGCAATTCTAAAGGCCGTTGAATCGTTGATGCACGACAGTATATATAGATGCACTCTCATATGGATGCTAATTAGTCAAAGCTTTTGAGTACATCCCACGTGTATAGCTAGTTTGTCGCATGTGCATGAGCTTTCCTTCTAAGCGCATCTGCCACCATGTTCCTTTACCAGAATGGTAAGACATCGTCTCATGTTTATCTCCTTCTGAACAAAGGCGTTCTTCAAATTCTTGCGATCTACGAAAATCTTGAAATTCACCTTATAGAGATAGTGGCGTCGGATCTTTCAAAGCAAAACCAATTATCGTCAATTCTAAGTCACGGACGGGGGTAATTCCGCTCATGCGACCTCAATTGATGTGATGCATAAATAATCACGTGACCCAGTTGCATCAGAACCGCTCCTAAACCTTCTCTTGAAGCATTTGTATATACAGCATTGTCCTGAGTGCCTGGAGGAAATGCAAAGATATGTACAGCCGTCAATCTTTCCTTCAATGTCCTAAAGGCCTGCTCCAGAAATGGCATGCCCAAGGAATGAGACCTGGGATAATTAGAACCCACATTTACTAAACTTGATATACAACTTGTACTATTGAAGTATGTTAAGGACTATCTTTAGATCATTTGCATGATCCATTTATTTCAAGAATATATCAGAGCATCATTGATGTGATCCCTATTCCTTTTGGGAATATATCAACACATCGTCAATGCATACAATCACAAACTCGTCCAAGTTTGGACGGAAATCTTGTTCATCATGTTTGCGTATGATGCATGGAATTTGTGAGCCCAAACGACATCACACAAACTTGTCGTGCCCATATCGAGTCTTGAATGTTGTCTTCCAAATATCCGACTCTTGAATCCTTTGTTGATGGTAGCCAGATTGGAGATCTATCTTTGAAAACATCGAAGATCCATGTAGTTGATCGAACGAATAATAGATGTGTGGCAGAGGATAATAGTTCTCCACTATTTCTTGTTCAGCTGTATGTAATCAATGCATAATTTCATTGATCCTTCCTTCTTTCTGATGAAAGAACTATAGCACTTGAAGGTGAAGTGTTCGGCCTTATGAAACCTATGTCAAGTGAATCATGCAACCGCACCTTCAGCTTTCTCAACTTGGTCGGTGCCATGCGGTACAATCATCGAGATTGGTTGTGTATTTAGTAGTATTGTGATTTTGAACTCAATCTCTCTTTTAAGCGGTATACCTGGCAATTCATCAGGAAACACATTGGAAAAATTTGACACTAAACTGATGTCATGTTATATCGTCTCTTCCATCAGGTGTCCTTCAGATAATTGCTAGAAATGTCTTATTCTCGATTTATGAGTCTTTGAAACTCTTAGCACTGAAATGTACTCCATTTTGGAGTCATATAATGTATCATTAATGGTGAACTCGGGTAAGTCTGGAATCCTAAAGACAACCGTCTTCATGAAGTAATTACTCAGGACATGATGAGTTGGCAGCCAATCCATGCCAAATATCAGGTCAAACTCGTCAAGCTATAATGGTCTAAAGTATGCGATCATCCCATGACCACTAATCAACATTGATAATCCTTTACTATTAGTCTTATGATGAACAACTGGCCACTTGGCCCATGAATGTGACAAGGATGATCTAGGGCAACTGCACCTCTACCTACCGAAACTAGAAACTCGAAGTTCATTCAACCCTCCAGAATCAATTAAAACATAAAAATGTTGGTTCAGGACGCCATGGTTCTATGTAAGAACCAATATCATTAATAGTTAATGTTCATGGATATTTCTAACTATGCTTTTTCTCTTCTTGGGATACATATGGAAATTAGTTGCAAACGGTGACATTTGTGGTTATGGAAATTGGAATGTCATATTTCCCTTTCGGACTCGCGACAAGTCGAAGAACTGTCGCTATCCAAGACTTAATGCGATCGGAACTATAATACTACGAATATATGTAGCGGGGTACCACTTGATGAACGCGAAATCCACCTCTTTAATATCGATGAATTGTAGTATAGGAGGTGAAAATCGGTCGATCAAAACCACAAACCTTGAATGTTGTGGAGTATTTTTACTTGGTAAGTGTACCAAGGTCGAACTCAGGGAACGGAGATTTTTAGTTGCACGGTCTTAAATCAAATTAAGTAATTAATAAATGCTCGATTAATTCCTGTGTGGGGAAAATATAATACAAATGCGAAGAAAATGCAATGCAAGAATAATAAACAGAATTTATGCCCAGGATCTGTGATTTGGATCGTATCTAAGTCTCTAATAATATGATCAATAATTTCCTCAAAATTAATCACAGATCAACATGTAATTGAGTCAATGCTTCAGATCAATAATTTTAAGCTCAGAATAGTTGAAGCGAGAGATCTGACCTCCAAATATTTTTGAATTAATTCCTCGAATAGTTGGCTATAAACTTAGAGGAATGGATCTAAATTAATCCCCTATGAAATCTTAAATATGATATTAACCATCAATGGCAATCAGAGTCACTATCTGACCTCCTGCAAAAATTTATCACTCAATTCTCAAGCACAAGTATGTCAAAAGAAGCCTGCAAAAGTCAGTGATGATCCGCAAATAATAATTGACAATAAACCACCTCAGATCTGTTCACAAACTATGCTAAATGGTAGAGCATGAAAAGAGCTTCAAAATGACATATTGTATGCTAAAATCGGAGTCCGTATGACAAAGATATGATAAAATGAAATTTCAGGGACTGAAATGTAAATAAAATAAAGTTTTCCTTGCAAAGAGGTCCCTGGGAGGACTTATCTGTAATTAGCAAAAAGTTGAGGGGTCTTTCTGAAATTTACCCCTGGCGGGGGTATTTTTGCAATTTATGAAAGTGCCAGGGGTATGGCTGCAATTTACCCAAAAGCACGTGCGCCGCACGTGCTTGCGGAGGCTCGGTGGCGGAGGCTGGAGGCTCGGAACCGAACCTAAGGCTCGGTTGGAGAGCCTCAGGTTCGGGGCTCTCGAGCCTAGGTGGCGGTGGCTCGGGGGCGAGGCTTGGGGGGGCGCGTGGCAGCCCCTGGGCCGTTGGATCAAGGGCCACCGCCCGATCCAACGGCGCCTGTAAGCTGCGCTGGAGGGCAGAGACCCGGAGGAGGCGATGCGGGCGTCCGACGCAGGCGCCGCGCTAGGCGGCGAAGTCGGAGGAGATGGGGCCGCACCTCGGCCGACACACGGCGCGAGGCGCGGGCGGCGGAGCAGGAGGCGTCGGGCAGCACCCCCGCGCGAGGATGGCGGAGCGCGAGCGAGAGGCGGAGGAGGCGGGGCGCTCTTGGCCGTAGACGATGGGAGGTGGCCTGGAGCGCAGAGGCAGCCGCCGGTGGTGCGGGGCCGTGCTGCCGCCCGCGGAGGCGGTTGGGTGCAGATGGGGCGCCACACGCAGCGCCGCGCGCGCGCGAGGGAGAGAGGCTCGCGCAGCCGGCAGGTGCGCTGGGAGGCGGCGGCGCTTGGGTAGTCGAGGTGTACCTGCAAGTGATAAAAAAAAATCAAAGAAACAAAGGGGGGAAGTGTGTCGCCTGAAGTGTAGGAGAAGCAGTAGCTCCCTCCTGGTTTTCGCCTCGTCGTGGGCGAAGCACAACGTAGCTCAGCTACTCGTGGAGAGCAGCGACAAGGAGGGACACCTCCTTGGATCACGCTGGTCAGAGGGGTTGCTGTGCCCGGCTGCTGTCACCAGCCAAGTTCAAGCCCGTGCTCGGAGAAGGGCGGATGGAGCAGATGGTCGGCGATGGGAGCTGCTTTATAGGAGGTGATCGGAGGGCCGTTACGCGGAGGGGCTTAATGGCAGGCCTCGTAACGGCCGGCGGCTGGGGTTACACAGGTGGGGTGCTGGCGTTTTGGTTGGAGGAAGATGAAAGGGGTCACGTGCTAGGCACGTGACCCGAGGAAGAGAGAGGTAGTGTAGCAAGTGGGGGTGCCACGTGGCAAGCCCAGGGGCTGCCACGTGGCACCCCAAAAAAATTTCAAAATTTAGAGTGGAAAAAAAATAGAAGATGACCTCGGATCGAAAAATTTTCTTCACGAAAGTTGTTCGTCTCGTCGAGATCTACAACTTTCATGAAGGGCCCGGGAGCAAAAGAGGTCACCTGTGAGAAGTGGTATTTTTGGCGGCTTTCCATGTGTACGAAAAACCGCACTTTTGGGATTTTGTATTTTTTTGGTGGTTTTAGAGAGGATAAAAATTCTAGAAAAAATACGATAAAATAGAAGAAAATTATTTACACATTAATCTATTTTTTTTTTGGATTTTTAGAAGATAAGAAAATAGGAAAATAAAATAGAAGTGAGAAACGCACAACTTTTGTGCAGACCGACAACGGACACTTGGACTTGGTCAGTTTCTTTGATCTTAGTTTTGATCTGGATTTGGATTTTTCCGTTTCTTATTAAAACTTTCATCAAAGGACATAAATGAAAAAGAAATAAAATTAAAAGAGTTAATTATGTACATAAAAACTCAGGTCAAAATTGGCAAAAAGTTAAAATGCGCAAAAGAGGCCCAAAACCCAACTTTCACAAATGAGCTCCGAATTTTATGAAATTGGTCTTGTTTTGAAGGTATTTGAAAATGGAGTACTTTAAAAGTGAGTAGACCAAAATCGGACACTATATGTGGGAGATATGCTCATTTTAGTCCATCAGATGTGAAATTTGACTTTGGGATTATTTGACACTTATTGGGGTTAGTAATTT
The DNA here is from genome assembly GCA_037367405.1 of Ottelia alismoides. Lineage (NCBI taxonomy): Eukaryota > Viridiplantae > Streptophyta > Magnoliopsida > Alismatales > Hydrocharitaceae > Ottelia > Ottelia alismoides. The sequence continues at coordinate 635,528 of JAZKJV010001153.1, read as the reverse complement.
TTTTGTATTTTTTATTTAATAAGGTTAGTAATATCTACACAATGGAGGTGGTTTTGGGTCAATCGGAGTTAGGATGAATTAACTAAAAATGTGAGAAGTTAGCGGCTTTTTGGGCTAATTTACACATGGGATTTTTAATGCAATTTATGCATGATGAAATGCAGATATTATTTATACATGCATGATGGCTAATAATGCTTTATTAATGAATAATTACAGGTGGATGATGGGGGACAAAGCCTAAATGACCAATTTTAGCATGATGAATACGAGATTCATCATACCCCTATACTTAGACCATGCTCGTCCCTGAGCATGAATGAATGGCTTAGTTGAATACATCCCTGACTGTGTAAGTGAATTTTCAAGGCTCAGTTCCGAGAAGACCCTTAATTTGAGTGATCCTAAAATTCTGAGCTCACCCAAGCTTTAATCAAAAGGAATCCAACTTCTCTAATTTTCAGACTCTCTGTTTGTACATATAATATAAGGATATGATTCTTAGTGTACTGCATTCATGAGAGTCAAGTCGAGACATCACCCAAAGTTCCAATCCAAGAGACTCTCCTCTAGACCTGATCCTCAACCCTAGGGAATAAGTCTATTCTTGCTTCAGTCAACCGTCTCATTAGTTTGTCAGACTTGAAAGTGTAGATGGACGGCCAGTTGATGGAGGGCATAGGATTGTGTCTGATTTTCTCTCCCTTTCATTGGAACAAGGTGCCTCTCAAGTGCCTTATTACTCAACACAAATATATTTTATTTTGTTAATCAATGTGTCCGTCAAGAGGATTTGGAGTCGTCTGCACTTGTTTTTCTGGGAGTACACCGGGGTGTGTCTCTTTTGAGTATCTAAGATACCTTCGACACCCAGACTTGTATCGCTTACGATGCAGAGCCCTTTTATGGTGTCAGCCCGACTCCTTGGTCCTAATTAGCGCTTGGTCCAAGTGGACACTTTGAAAATGTTTGGGAGCGCTCGCCATTGGTGGAAGCTCATTTAGAATTTGACTTTGGATGATAGAGCTTTTCTTTGACATTTTTTTTTGTTGGCTAGCTCCACTGCTTTTACCAAAAGTTGGCGCACACTGATCAACAATTTTCATTAAGTTTCATCACACCCTGGCACTTAGGTCAATATCAAAAAGATAGCATATGAACTTGTTCACATACTGGCTGGGTTTTTGCTGACACTCAGGTTTTCTGCAGCCTTCATTAACTTCATCCCATCTTCGAATATCATCAGATCAGGTCTAAACTCAAACCTCTAGTCCTAGTTCCTCAAGTGATATCTCAACTCTTCTCATCAATCATGCAGTTGTGAAAGTCATTGTGCTGATCATATTCTTTTTGAATGTTAGAGATGAAGAGTGCAATATAGCGCTCAAATCTTTCAAACTAGGGAAGTGTGGATTATTAAGTTCTAAAAACCCTAATGACTAAGGCAGGATAACTCAGAATCTCAAGATTTCAGAAATCAAGTGTCCTCAAAAGTCCTCAAGCCTTGAGTGATAGTGAATGTGTCAGGAATATATCGACCAAGGAATGCATGAAATGCTTGATAAAATGCAAGACCATGAGTGATGATTTTTTTTAATGCAAAAAGGATTTTTTTTATTTTTTTATTTTCTGTTGTTTTTGTTTTTGTTTTTTTTTTTTTGAAAAAGATGTAATATACACACTACTTGTACCCAACCCCGATGTTAGATAAAAACGAATAAAGTATGAGCTATGGATAAAGTAGACAAAATATATACAAATACACCCCCCTATACTTAGCTTGTGCTATGTCCCCATGGTACAAAGTGAAATGTTGACATAGCTCGTACTAAATACAGAAGGATTAAAAACAAAAGAAGAGATGTGAAGTATAAACAATGGTAGCGGTCCCCCTATACTTAGGCTCAGGTCAGCCTAAGTATAATCGGATAAATACAGATGGGGAACCGGGTAGATTTGCGGATGTACAAGATCAAGGAGGTTTGCGACGGACCTTCTTGCGGGAGTTTGGAGGGAGATAGTATGGAGATGATGAGTGTGATGAAGAGGGGGCCGAAGAAAAAGACCAGCCATCGTCGGAGTCATCCTCGGGAGAATAGTAGTTGTCTGCAGAGGATCTCCAACTTTTGTCGATCAGAGGTAAGTGCCCTTGGATCAGAGCTGTACCTATTGCACTTATCTGATGAACCACATCATGATCGGATGAGGACTCGTCAGAAATCACCTGATGTCTAAGGTCAAAGGTAACTTTCTTGGTCGGTTTGTTTCCTTGAGAAGTATTAGGAGGAAGTTGGACAGTCTTCATCTCCCTGTCTTGAGTAACCGATGTGGCATTTGTGAGTTCCTCATCAGATGAATCCCCATAAAAGTCGACCAATTCTTGAAGGGTCATGCACCGCTTCGGTCGAGGGAGATTGTTCCTGGTGTTTCTGTGGTTTAAGGCTAGGGCCGCTGATGTCACCTTCGTATGATCATGAATTTTGGTGACATCGGATGTTTCCAGAGTCGGTTCCTTATATGGTTCAAGTATCTCATGAATTACTGCCGACTCAAAGATTGGACCACTCAAATAATCGTGGTGATCTTTAAAAATATGGTCCAATTCTTCAGAAGCTCCAAAAACTTGAATTTTCCTAGGAGCAGTGATAGGGTGGTGAGAATCCAAAGTTTGTTCAACAGTCAGTTTGTTGGGTGACTCTCCTATTGTTTTTATCAGTGTCATTCGAAGATGTCTGATAGTGTGAAATATCCTGATCATAACTGTTGGTTTCAAGTTGGTTTTCCTCAGAGCCGGATGTGTCATTGGGTTCGTGTTCATCGTGGTCCGAGTTCGGGAACTTGATTTTCTGAGTCTCGCAATTGACGATCGCCTTAGCGGAGGCTAAGAACGGCTTTCCTAAAATAATAGGAGACTCAGACATCCTTCCGGGGTGCTCAATGTCAAGGACAATAAAGTCCACTTTGTGTTTTTCCCCTCGGAAATTTATGACGACAGAAACGATCCCCCGCGGTCTTTTGGTAGATCGATCGGGTAATTGAACGATCACCCTAGTCTTTTTGAGTTGTCCGGGTTTGAGTTGGTCAAAGACGGACTTGGGAAGGATGTTTAATGTAGAGTCGTCGTCTAACCGAACATGAGTGAATATAGAATCCTCAATTTCACATGTGACCCGAGTCAACCGCTTGACTTTGCGGCTTTTGAGTTTATGATTCATCACCAAAGAACTAGCCATAGATATGATATGATATTCAGTCCTGGATCGTTTCTTGCCCGTCTTTTTGGGTATCAGTCGACTCTTCACAAATCTCTTAAGATCGGACACATATTCTATGGCTTTGATTAATGGAAGCTATAAGATCAGACTCTTGCAAAACGCTTCCATTTCAGAATTGTCCAATTTTTTTGAATTTTCAAATTTTTCAATTTTTTTGGTATTTTCTGTAATATGGTCAGTGGGGGGGTCAGAGGTCAGTGGTTGTGTCTGATTGTGATGATCTAGTGGTTCGCATGGTGGTGGCCTCACTTCTTCTGAATTTTGCATTGACTGGATGAGATCATATATTCTCATAGTTAAAGTGTCTGCTCTATGATTAATCTGAGCAATCTCATCCTCTAACATCTCATGACTAGTGATTGAATAATCAGTCTCCATGTGTCGTGATTCTGGCATGTAACCTCGAGTAGAGTGTTGATTGTTCATAAACATTATGGTCTGGTCATGAGTTGTATTTCCTTGACTTTGGTTTTCTCGTGGAGTGTCGAAGGAAAATTGATTATACTCAAGAGGATATTCATCCTGAGTAGAGGATGGTTCAAGAGGTTGTGAGATCCTAGTGACCGGAAATTGTGTTCTTCTATTAATAGCGGTCACTCTATTGTTCATCCTCGATTCTGGTCTCTCTCTCGTGTCCATAAAATTGTCAGAATGTGAGAGAGGACTATTCCAAGAAGAAGAGTGGTCATAGGGTGGGATGTATGGGCGGGAAGAGAATGATGGCTGAGGGGAAGAAGAATATCGGGACATGGTCGTGGAGATCGGGAAAGAAGACCACTGTGCCGACATCTTGTCAAAAGGGATGGACTGATCAGCGAACCACGATTTGCTTGCAATTGCAAGGTCTTTGACGCTCACAAATCAAACACAAAACAAACACGTTGATTCACCCACTCAACACTGGTGAAGGCACGTTAGGGTTCGGCCGCTTATCTTTTCAATTTTAATTTAATGACAAAACAATCTTGCAAATTAAGCGGAGCTGTTAGGTGCCGAAATATTTCATAAAGACTGTCCCGAGTTCATACAACTAGTTGCACCCACTTTCAGCCAGTATAGGTGTAAGTACGGACCGTTTAAACGGCTACCCGTGTTACTTGAGGACGGTGCCTTCCGCGGTGTCCTCTAAACCACCTACTCTGCTAAGGGAAGTCGGACCGTAAACGGCTACCCGAGACCCTCACTGAAAAGTAGCTAATTGTTTTTAAAATCAGTAGTCTGAATGAAGTATTTCGGTTTTTTGGCTCTACCCTAAGGTGTGCGATCTTGTCCTTAAACAAACAATGAGTGGGTTTCTCTCCACCAAACAAGAGTTAATTTTAGGTCAGTTTATTTGCAGTCACCTTGATTAGCAGTCCCAATTTTAGATTAAGGTTTTCACTGTAGTTTAGGTGAGCACAGAAATTCACGCCTAACGAGCAGTCCCAATTCCGTTAATTCCTAAGTTGTAAAACTTGAGGAGGGAGAATCGAAAAAGCCGATGCAAGCGTAAATCAATGATGCATGCTTAAGAGAAGGACTTACAGTGAATCCTCGCGTTCTTCATGCGGGATGCAAGACAAGGAATTTTAAATTTACACTAAATGATATGCACAGATGAAAAACGCCCTAAACAGATAGTTCTATTAGCGGGAAGAATTGATTTAAAATTTGGCTAATGTTGAACGATCTATAGTGCGTTTAATTAGTAAAAAAAGTGTGGCCTAGAGATAACGAGCACAATCAATAATAAACAAGCAAGCGTATATGTGCCTAAGTCCTACGCCACTCAAGTCGGGTTCCAACCACACAGAAGGGGTTGAATCAGACCCGACACACCACAGGAATGTTCAGTCTGAAATTATTACACGGGTTCAAAGAGAGGGACCCGGAGAATATTGCAGAAAATAAAATCTACTCTAAGCTCTCTCTCTCACACGAATTAAAATTCAAATTTTTGTCCTTGCAGATCCTTGATCAAATCTCAAATTCCCAGTAGTTTATCTGCAAAGAGAGAAATTGCGGTTAGTAGATGGAGTAAGAGAGAGGAATGCAGAATAAAATGCAAAAGAGAAAAAAAATGACACAAAAATTAATTTTACAAAAACCAATTACCGAAATGATTTTAAAACCCTAAAAATTCGCCGTTCCCCGGCAACGGCGCCATTTGATGAACGCGAAATCCACCTCTTTAATATCGATGAATTGTAGTATAGGAGGTGAAAATCGGTCGATCAAAACCACAAACCTTGAATGTTGTGGAGTATTTTTACTTGGTAAGTGTACCAAGGTCGAACTCAGGGAACGGAGATTTTTAGTTGCACGGTCTTAAATCAAATTAAGTAATTAATAAATGCTCGATTAATTCCTGTGTGGGGAAAATATAATACAAATGCGAAGAAAATGCAATGCAAGAATAATAAACAGAATTTATGCCCAGGATCTGTGATTTGGATCGTATCTAAGTCTCTAATAATATGATCAATAATTTCCTCAAAATTAATCACAGATCAACATGTAATTGAGTCAATGCTTCAGATCAATAATTTTAAGCTCAGAATAGTTGAAGCGAGAGATCTGACCTCCAAATATTTTTGAATTAATTCCTCGAATAGTTGGCTATAAACTTAGAGGAATGGATCTAAATTAATCCCCTATGAAATCTTAAATATGATATTAACCATCAATGGCAATCAGAGTCACTATCTGACCTCCTGCAAAAATTTATCACTCAATTCTCAAGCACAAGTATATCAAAAGAAGCCTGCAAAAGTCAGTGATGATCCGCAAATAATAATTGACAATAAACCACCTCAGATCTGTTCACAAACTATGCTAAATGGTAGAGCATGAAAAGAGCTTCAAAATGACATATTGTATGCTAAAATCGGAGTCCGTATGACAAAGATATGATAAAATGAAATTTCAGGGACTGAAATGTAAATAAAATAAAGTTTTCCTTGCAAAGAGGTCCCTGGGAGGACTTATCTGTAATTAGCAAAAAGTTGAGGGGTCTTTCTGAAATTTACCCCTGGCGGGGGTATTTTTGCAATTTATGAAAGTGCCAGGGGTATGGCTGCAATTTACCCAAAAGCACGTGCGCCGCACGTGCTTGCGGAGGCTCGGTGGCGGAGGCTGGAGGCTCGGAACCGAACTTAAGGCTCGGTTGGAGAGCCTCAGGTTCGGGGCTCTCGAGCCTAGGTGGCGGTGGCTCGGGGGCAAGGCTTGGGGGGGCGCGTGGCAGCCCCTGGGCCGTTGGATCAAGGGCCACCGCCCGATCCAACGGCGCCTGTAAGCTGCGCTGGAGGGCGGAGACCCGGAGGAGGCGATGCGGGCGGCCGACGCAGGCGCCGCGCTAGGCGGCGAAGTCGGAGGAGATGGGGCCGCACCTCGGCCGACACACGGCGCGAGGCGCGGGCGGCGGAGCAGGAGGCGTCGGGCAGCACCCCCGCGCGAGGATGGCGGAGCGCGAGCGAGAGGCGGAGGAGGCGGGGCGCTCTTGGCCATAGACGATGGGAGGTGGCCTGGAGCGCAGAGGCAGCCGCCGGTGGTGCGGGGCCGTGCTGCCGCCCGCGGAGGCGGTTGGGTGCAGATGGGGCGCCACACGCAGCGCCGCGCGCGCGCGAGGGAGAGAGGCTCGCGCAGCCGGCAGGTGCGCTGGGAGGCGGCGGCGCTTGGGTAGTCGAGGTGTACCTGCAAGTGATAAAAAAAATCAAAGAAACAAAGGGGGGAAGTGTGTCGCCTGAAGTGTAGGAGAAGCAGTAGCTCCCTCCTGGTTTTCGCCTCGTCGTGGGCGAAGCACAACGTAGCTCAGCTACTCGTGGAGAGCAGCGACAAGGAGGGACACCTCCTTGGATCACGCCGGTCAGAGGGGTTGCTGTGCCCGGCTGCTGTCACCAGCCAAGTTCAAGCCCGTGCTCGGAGAAGGGCGGATGGAGCAGATGGTCGGCGATGGGAGCTGCTTTATAGGAGGTGATCGGAGGGCCGTTACGCGGAGGGGCTTAATGGCAGGCCTCGTAACGGCCGGCGGCTGGGGTTACACAGGTGGGGTGCTGGCGTTTTGGTTGGAGGAAGATGAAAGGGGTCACGTGCTAGGCACGTGACCCGGGGAAGAGAGAGGTAGTGTAGCAAGTGGGGGTGCCACGTGGCAAGCCCAGGGGCTGCCACGTGACACCCCAAAAAAATTTCAAAATTTAGAGTGGAAAAAAAAATAGAAGATGACCTCGGATCGAAAAATTTTCTTCACGAAAGTTGTTCGTCTCGTCGAGATCTACAACTTTCATGAAGGGCCCGGGAGCAAAAGAGGTCACCTGTGAGAAGTGGTATTTTTGGCGGCTTTCCATGTGTACGAAAAACCGCACTTTTGGGATTTTGTATTTTTTTGGTGGTTTTAGAGAGGATAAAAATTCTAGAAAAAATACGATAAAATAGAAGAAAATTATTTACACATTAATCTTTTTTTTTTGGATTTTTAGAAGATAAGAAAATAGGAAAATAAAATAGAAGTGAGAAACGCACAACTTTTGTGCAGACCGACAACGGACACTTGGACTTGGTCAGTTTCTTTGATCTTAGTTTTGATCTGGATTTGGATTTTTCCGTTTCTTATTAAAACTTTCATCAAAGGACATAAATGAAAAAGAAATAAAATTAAAAGAGTTAATTATGTACATAAAAACTCAGGTCAAAATTGGCAAAAAGTTAAAATGCGCAAAAGAGGCCCAAAACCCAACTTTCACAAATGAGCTCCGAATTTTATGAAATTGGTCTTGTTTTGAAGGTATTTGAAAATGGAGTACTTTAAAAGTGAGTAGACCAAAATCGGACACTGTATGTGGGAGATATGCTCATTTTAGTCCGTCAGATGTGAAATTTGACTTTGGGATTATTTGACACTTATTGGGGTTAGTAATTTTTTGTATTTTTTATTTAATAAGGTTAGTAATATCTACACAATGGAGGTGGTTTTGGGTCAATCGGAGTTAGGATGAATTAACTAAAAATGTGAGAAGTTAGCGGCTTTTTGGGCTAATTTACACATGGGATTTTTAATGCAATTTATGCATGATGAAATGCAGATATTATTTATACATGCATGATGGCTAATAATGCTTTATTAATGAATAATTACAGGTGGATGATGGGGGACAAAGCCTAAATGACCAATTTTAGCATGATGAATACGAGATTCATCATACCCCTATACTTAGACCATGCTCGTCCCTGAGCATGAATGAATGGCTTAGTTGAATACATCCCTGACTGTGTAAGTGAATTTTCAAGGCTCAGTTCCGAGAAGACCCTTAATTTGAGTGATCCTAAAATTCTGAGCTCACCCAAGCTTTAATCAAAAGGAATCCAACTTCTCTAATTTTCAGACTCTCTGTTTGTACATATAATATAAGGATATGATTCTTAGTGTACTGCATTCATGAGAGTCAAGTCGAGACATCACCCAAAGTTCCAATCCAAGAGACTCTCCTCTAGACCTGATCCTCAACCCTAGGGAATAAGTCTATTCTTGCTTCAGTCAACCGTCTCATTAGTTTGTCAGACTTGAAAGTGTAGATGGACGGCCAGTTGATGGAGGGCATAGGATTGTGTCTGATTTTCTCTCCCTTTCATTGGAACAAGGTGCCTCTCAAGTGCCTTATTACTCAACACAAATATATTTTATTTTGTTAATCAATGTGTCCGTCAAGAGGATTTGGAGTCGTCTGCACTTGTTTTTCTGGGAGTACACCGGGGTGTGTCTCTTTTGAGTATCTAAGATACCTTCGACACCCAGACTTGTATCGCTTACGATGCAGAGCCCTTTTATGGTGTCAGCCCGACTCCTTGGTCCTAATTAGCGCTTGGTCCAAGTGGACACTTTGAAAATGTTTGGGAGCGCTCGCCATTGGTGGAAGCTCATTTAGAATTTGACTTTGGATGATAGAGCTTTTCTTTGACATTTTTTTTGTTGGCTAGCTCCACTGCTTTTACCAAAAGTTGGCGCACACTGATCAACAATTTTCATTAAGTTTCATCACACCCTGGCACTTAGGTCAATATCAAAAAGATAGCATATGAACTTGTTCACATACTGGCTGGGTTTTTGCTGACACTCAGGTTTTCTGCAGCCTTCATTAACTTCATCCCATCTTCGAATATCATCAGATCGGGTCTAAACTCAAATCTCTAGTCCTAGTTCCTCAAGTGATATCTCAACTCTTCTCATCAATCATGCAGTTGTGAAAGTGATTGTGCTGATCATATTCTTTTTGAATGTTAGAGATGAAGAGTGCAATATAGCGCTCAAATCTTTCAAACTAGGGAAGTGTGGATTATTAAGTTCTAAAAACCCTAATGACTAAGGCAGGATAACTCAGAATCTCAAGATTTCAGAAATCAAGTGTCCTCAAAAGTCCTCAAGCCTTGAGTGATAGTGAATTTGTCAGGAATATATCGACCAAGGAATGCATGAAATGCTTGATGAAATGCAAGACCATGAGTGATGATTTTTTTTAATGCAAAAAGGATTTTTTTATTTTTTTATTTTCTGTTGTTTTTGTTTTTTTTTGTTTTTTTTTTTTTGAAGAAGATGTAATATACACACTACTTGTACCCAACCCCGATGTTAGATAAAAACGAATAAAGTATGAGCTATGGATAAAGTAGACAAAATATATACAAATACACCCCCCTATACTTAGCTTGTGCTATGTCCCCATGGTACAAAGTGAAATGTTGACATAGCTCGTACTAAATACAGAAGGATTAAAAACAAAAGAAGAGATGTGAAGTATAAACAATGGTAGCGGTCCCCCTATACTTAGGCTCAGGTCAGCCTAAGTATAATCGGATAAATACAGATGGGGAACCGGGTAGATTTGCGGATGTACAAGATCAAGGAGGTTTGCGACGGACCTTCTTGCGGGAGTGTGGAGGGAGATAGTATGGAGATGATGAGTGTGATGAAGAGGGGGCCGAAGAAGAAGACCAGCCATCGTCGGAGTCATCCTCGGGAGAATAGTAGTTGTCTGCAGAGGATCTCCAACTTTTGTCGATCAGAGGTAAGTGCCCTTGGATCAGAGCTGTACCTATTGCACTTATCTGATGAACCACATCATGATCGGATGAGGACTCGTCAGAAATCACCTGATGTCTAAGGTCAAAGGTAACTTTCTTGGTCGGTTTGTTTCCTTGAGAAGTATTAGGAGGAAGTTGGACAGTCTTCATCTCCCTGTCTTGAGTAACCGATGTGGCATTTGTGAGTTCCTCATCAGATGAATCCCCATAAAAGTCGACCAATTCTTGAAGGGTCATGCACCGCTTCGGTCGAGGGAGATTGTTCCTGGTGTTTCTGTGGTTTAAGGCTAGGGTCGCTGATGTCACCTTCGTATGATCATGAATTTTGGTGACATCGGATGTTTCCAGAGTCGGTTCCTTATATGGTTCAAGTATCTCATGAATTACTGCCGACTCAAAGATTGGACCACTCAAATAATCGTGGTGATCTTTAAAAATATGGTCCAATTCTTCAGAAGCTCCAAAAACTTGAATTTTCCTAGGAGCAGTGATAGGGTGGTGAGAATCCAAAGTTTGTTCAACAGTCAGTTTGTTGGGTGACTCTCCTATTGTTTTTATCAGTGTGTCATTCGAAGATGTCTGATAGTGTGAAATATCCTGATCATAACTGTTGGTTTCAAGTTGGTTTTCCTCAGAGCCGGATGTGTCATTGGGTTCGTGTTCATCGTGGTCCGAGTTCGGGAACTTGATTTTCTGAGTCTCGCAATTGATGATCGCCTTAGCGGAGGCTAAGAACGGCTTTCCTAAAATAATAGGAGACTCAGACATCCTTCCGGGGTGCTCAATGTCAAGGACAATAAAGTCCACTTTGTGTTTTTCCCCTCGGAAATTTATGACGACAGAAACGATCCCCCGCGGTCTTTTGGTAGATCGATCGGGTAATTGAACGATCACCCTAGTCTTTTTGAGTTGTCCGGGTTTGAGTTGGTCAAAGACGGACTTGGGAAGGATGTTTAATGTAGAGTCGTCGTCTAACCGAACATGAGTGAATATAGAATCCTCAATTTCACATGTGACCCGAGTCAACCGCTTGACTTTGCGGCTTTTGAGTTTATGATTCATCACCAAAGAACTAGCCATAGATATGATATGATATTCAGTCCTGGATCGTTTCTTGCCCGTCTTTTTGGGTATCAGTCGACTCTTCACAAATCTCTTAAGATCGGACACATATTCTATGGCTTTGATTAATGGAAGCTCTAAGATCAGACTCTTGCAAAACGCTTCCATTTCAGAATTGTCCAATTTTTTTGAATTTTCAAATTTTTCAATTTTTTTGGTATTTTCTGTAATATGGTCAGTGGGGGGGTCAGAGGTCAGTGGTTGTGTCTGATTGTGATGATCCAGTGGTTCGCATGGTGGTGGCCTCACTTCTTCTGAATTTTGCATTGACTGGATGAGATCATATATTCTCATAGTTAAAGTGTCTGCTCTATGATTAATCCGAGCAATCTCATCCTCAAACATCTCATGACTAGTGATAGAATAATCAGTCTCCATGTGTCGTGATTCTGGCATGTAACCTCGAGTAGAGTGTTGATTGTTCATAAACATTATGGTCTGGTCATGAGTTGTATTTCCTTGACTTTGGTTTTCTCGTGGAGTGTCGAAGGAAAATTGATTATACTCAAGAGGATATTCATCCTGAGTAGAGGATGGTTCAAGAGGTTGTGAGATCCTAGTGACCGGAAATTGTGTTCTTCTATTAATAGCGGTCACTCTATTGTTCATCCTCGATTCTGGTCTCTCTCTCGTGTCCATAAAATTGTCAGAATGTGAGAGAGGACTATTCCAAGAAGAAGAGTGGTCATAGGGTGGGATGTATGGGCGGGAAGAGAATGATGGCTGAGGGGAAGAAGAATATCGGGACATGGTCGTGGAGATCGGGAAAGAAGACCACTGTGCCGACATCTTGTCAAAAGGGATGGACTGATCAGCGAACCACGATTTGCTTGCAATTGCAAGGTCTTTGACGCTCACAAATCAAACACAAAACAAACACGTTGATTCACCCACTCAACACTGGTGAAGGCACGTTAGGGTTCGGCCGCTTATCTTTTCAATTTTAATTTAATGACAAAACAATCTTGCAAATTAAGCGGAGCTGTTAGGTGCCGAAATATTTCATAAAGACTGTCCCGAGTTCATACAACTAGTTGCACCCACTTTCAGCCAGTATAGGTGTAAGTACGGACCGTTTAAACGGCTACCCGTGTTACTTGAGGACGGTGCCTTCCGCGGTGTCCTCTAAACCACCTACTCTGCTAAGGGAAGTCGGACCGTAAACGGCTACCCGAGACCCTCACTGAAAAGTAGCTAATTGTTTTTAAAATCAGTAGTCTGAATGAAGTATTTCGGTTTTTTGGCTCTACCATAAGGTGTGCGATCTTGTCCTTAAACGAACAATGAGTGGGTTTCTCTCCACCAAACAAGAGTTAATTTTAGGTCAGTTTATTTGCAGTCACCTTGATTAGCAGTCCCAATTTTAGATTAAGGTTTTCACTGTAGTTTAGGTGAGCACAGAAATTCACGCCTAACGAGCAGTCCCAATTCCGTTAATTCCTAAGTTGTAAAACTTGAGGAGGGAGAATCGAAAAAGCCGATGCAAGCGTAAATCAATGATGCATGCTTAAGAGAAGGACTTACAGTGAATCCTCGCGTTCTTCATGCGGGATGCAAGACAAGGAATTTTAAATTTACACTAAATGATATGCACAGATGAAAAACGCCCTAAACAGATAGTTCTATTAGCGGGAAGAATTGATTTAAAATTTGGCTAATGTTGAACGATCTATAGTGCGTTTAATTAGTAAAAAAAAGTGTGGCCTAGAGATAACGAGCACAATCAATAATAAACAAGCAAGCGTATATGTGCCTAAGTCCTACGCCACTCAAGTCGGGTTCCAACCACACAGAAGGGGTTGAATCAGACCCGACACACCACAGGAATGTTCAGTCTGAAATTATTACACGGGTTCAAAGAGAGGGACCCGGAGAATATTGCAGAAAATAAAATCTACTCTAAGCTCTCTCTCTCACAGGAATTAAAATTCAAATTTTTGTCCTTGCAGATCCTTGATCAAATCTCAAATTCCCAGTAGTTTATCTGCAAAGAGAGAAATTGCGGTTAGTAGATGGAGTAAGAGAGAGGAATGCAGAATAAAATGCAAAAGAGAAAAAAAATGACACAAAAATTAATTTTACAAAAACCAATTACCGAAATGATTTTAAAACCCTAAAAATTCGCCGTTCCCCGGCAACGGCGCCATTTGATGAACGCGAAATCCACCTCTTTAATATCGATGAATTGTAGTATAGGAGGTGAAAATCGGTCGATCAAAACCACAAACCTTGAATGTTGTGGAGTATTTTTACTTGGTAAGTGTACCAAGGTCGAACTCAGGGAACGGAGATTTTTAGTTGCACGGTCTTAAATCAAATTAAGTAATTAATAAATGCTCGATTAATTCCTGTGTGGGGAAAATATAATACAAATGCGAAGAAAATGCAATGCAAGAATAATAAACAGAATTTATGCCCAGGATCTGTGATTTGGATCGTATCTAAGTCTCTAATAATATGATCAATAATTTCCTCAAAATTAATCACAGATCAACATGTAATTGAGTCAATGCTTCAGATCAATAATTTTAAGCTCAGAATAGTTGAAGCGAGAGATCTGACCTCCAAATATTTTTGAATTAATTCCTCGAATAGTTGGCTATAAACTTAGAGGAATGGATCTAAATTAATCCCCTATGAAATCTTAAATATGATATTAACCATCAATGGCAATCAGAGTCACTATCTGACCTCCTGCAAAAATTTATCACTCAATTCACAAGCACAAGTATATCAAAAGAAGCCTGCAAAAGTCAGTGATGATCCGCAAATAATAATTGACAATAAACCACCTCAGATTTGTTCACAAACTATGCTAAATGGTAGAGCATTAAAAAGAGCTTCAAAATGACATATTGTATGCTAAAATCGGAGTCCGTATGACAAAGATATGATAAAATGAAATTTCAGGGACTGAAATGTAAATAAAATAAAGTTTTCCTTGCAAAGAGGTCCCTGGGAGGACTTATCTATAATTAGCAAAAAGTTGAGGGGTCTTTCTGAAATTTACCCCTGGCGGGGGTATTTTTGCAATTTATGAAAGTGCCAGGGGTATGGCTGCAATTTACCCAAAAGCACGTGCGCCGCACGTGCTTGCGGAGGCTCGGTGGCGGAGGCTGGAGGCTCGGAACCGAACCTAAGGCTCGGTTGGAGAGCCTCAGGTTCGGGGCTCTCGAGCCTAGGTGGCGGTGGCTCGGGGGCGAGGCTTGGGGGGGGCGCGTGGCAGCCCCTGGGCCGTTGGATCAAGGGCCACCGCCCGATCCAACGGCGCCTGTAAGCTGCGCTGGAGGGCGGAGACCCGGAGGAGGCGATGCGGGCGGCCGACGCAGGCGCCGCGCTAGGCGGCGAAGTCGGAGGAGATGGGGCCGCACCTCGGCCGACACACGGCGCGAGGCGCGGGCGGCGGAGCAGGAGGCGTCGGGCAGCACCCCCGCGCGAGGATGGCGGAGCGCGAGCGAGAGGCGGAGGAGGCGGGGCGCTCTTGGCCGTAGACGATGGGAGGTGGCCTGGAGCGCAGAGGCAGCCGCCGGTGGTGCGGGGCCGTGCTGCCGCCCGCGGAGGCGGTTGGGTGCAGATGGGGCGCCGCACGCAGCGCCGCGCGCGCGCGAGGGAGAGAGGCTCGCGCAGCCGGCAGGTGCGCTGGGAGGCGGCGGCGCTTGGGTAGTCGAGGTGTACCTGCAAGTGATAAAAAAAAATCAAAGAAACAAAGGGGGGAAGTGTGTCGCCTGAAGTGTAGGAGAAGCAGTAGCTCCCTCCTGGTTTTCGCCTCGTCGTGGGCGAAGCACAACGTAGCTCAGCTACTCGTGGAGAGCAGCGACAAGGAGGGACACCTCCTTGGATCACGCCGGTCAGAGGGGTTGCTGTGCCCGGCTGCTGTCACCAGCCAAGTTCAAGCCCGTGCTCGGAGAAGGGCGGATGGAGCAGATGGTCGGCGATGGGAGCTGCTTTATAGGAGGTGATCGGAGGGCCGTTACGCGGAGGGGCTTAATGGCAGGCCTCGTAACGGCCGGCGGCTGGGGTTACACAGGTGGGGTGCTGGCGTTTTGGTTGGAGGAAGATGAAAGGGGTCACGTGCTAGGCACGTGACCCGGGGAAGAGAGAGGTAGTGTAGCAAGTGGGGGTGCCACGTGGGGGCTTGCCACGTGGCACCCCAAAAAAATTTCAAAATTTAGAGTGGAAAAAAAATAGAAGATGACCTCGGATCGAAAAATTTTCTTCACGAAAGTTGTTCGTCTCGTCGAGATCTACAACTTTCATGAAGGGCCCGGGAGCAAAAGAGGTCACCTGTGAGAAGTGGTATTTTTGGCGGCTTTCCATGTGTACGAAAAACCGCACTTTTGGGATTTTGTATTTTTTTGGTGGTTTTAGAGAGGATAAAAATTCTAGAAAAAATACGATAAAATAGAAGAAAATTATTTACACATTAATCTATTTTTTTTTGGATTTTTAGAAGATAAAAAAATAGGAAAATAAAATAGAAGTGAGAAACGCACAACTTTTGTGCAGACCGACAACGGACACTTGGACATGGTCAGTTTCTTTGATCTTAGTTTTGATCTGGATTTGGATTTTTCCGTTTCTTATTAAAACTTTCATCAAAGGACATAAATGAAAAAGAAATAAAATTAAAAGAGTTAATTATGTACATAAAAACTCAGGTCAAAATTGGCAAAAAGTTAAAATGCGCAAAAGAGGCTCTTCCGTCCCGCCCTCTAATTGGAAGGGCGGTCCAATAGAGGGATAGGTCTACTCCAAAACTACGCCACTGAGACGGGTGAGAGAGACTCTCTAGAAAGTCGCTCTAAAAGAAAAACCGGCCCGACCGGTACGGGCTAACGAGCTCGAAAAACTAAAACCAAGGGTCCTCCAGCCTAGGTACCCTAAAGAACAAGGGTCAGCGGAACTGGTCTTTAAAAGAAAACCTGTGGATCCCAGAGAGGCGTAAAAACTGCGAGCGCTCGCGAGAAAATCAAGAAAAAGACTGGGATCCTAGACCCGCGCATTAAGCGGCCGCTGCCCTAACTGGGCTTCCTAATCTCCCGCCCAGCTGAGGGTCACCGCACCCTCGCACAATCAGGTGTAAAGTTCACCATGACCGGCACTTTTAATTATCAATCATTGTTAATTCGCCATCACTGACTTGATTCCTCAACCTCTCTCGATCTCTGATGTGGTTGAAATTCAGAATGCTGAACAATGATATTCAATGATATTGACTGGATGAATAAGATTGTAGCTGATTCAAAGTATGTCTAATATGTAATGTGAAATCAAACTATTGGGTCTAAGTGTAGTAAGATTCTTTGCATATGAAATCAATTTCACATGGATCTAAGAAGGGTTTGCTAGACTTATTATAATATCAATTGGTCTTGGCTTATCATATTTTAAATGCTAACCCGAATTATGTGCAATGCTTAGGTGGACTTGACATATTCATAAACTTCTGATTCTAAGAAGGTCAACCAATTGGAATTCAAAACACAGTTCAATGAGGATCGCAACTGATGAAATCTTAGTTAATCTGGTGTTTGTACTCTATGCACCTCTAGCAATAAGATGTATATTTCTTAATAATGAATCGAAGCTGGATAACTATAATTTTTTGTAACGTAACTCACATTTTGAAAAAAAAATCACATGGTCTATAATAAAATTTATGCATTAACAATAAATCAGATATCCTATAATTTAAGTCTTGTAACCATCTGGTGTAAGTGTAAGAATTATAACAATAAAGCACATATCTTGTTTTCAGAGTCTGTTATGGAAATCAAATCTCAACTATATATGTTTTTATTTATATTGGAAAGAATCTATCGGAACAAGTGGCTCTGTATTCTATTTTATATTTCTCGTCGTGTGTATTCGGGGAATATGTAGCAGTAAATGCTACAAAAGCAACTCCGTGTTCGCACTTCCAACAACCAACTAAATGCATTCGGCCTCCCAGAACATTTCCCTTTCTTGGGGTCCAATTTGACCATTTGGTTAATTAACCAACCACCAACAACTGAGATATGGAATGTACAATGATTTTTTTTTATAGATTAGTAATCATATGGCTACTATTGTCAATACTGTTATAGCTTTCTAATATACATCTTAGTATCCTATTATAAAAATTTCAGAATCAGAATTCTTTATCCCCTGACAATTGTTTTACATAATGTTTCAAGTGTATTCCAGCAATTCGTGTAATATAAAAATTCTTTGAAATTCTGAATTTTATGGATCCCACAAACTTATAGCAATATGTAAACAAAATAGTATTCTGCTACACATTTCTCATGTTTTGAACATTTATAAAAATATGCTAAGAACAAAAGCTAAGGGATCATAACAGAGGGAGAGGTCTTCTTTTTCGTAGAAGCCCAGATGCAAAGCAGACATATATCTTATGTGACAATATGTAAACAGAACTCTTCTAAACATCTCATGTTTATAACCATTTAATGAACAAACAAAAGCAAATGATTAAAATCAACATAGAGTTATCAAGCAGGAACTAAGATCCAACCATGGAATCAAAAACTCAACCAATAGGAGAGAAAAATATAGAAATATCCATGGAGGGCAGCAAGAGGGGATTTAGTCTGTGCATGCATGGTAGTAAAAAGGAAGGGAAAAAGGATTACACAAAAACATGGATTGCAGCAAGAGGATGGAAAGATTTTACCTTTTTGATCTTTCAAATTTGGAGGATAGTTGGAGCCTGATTTAGCATGCAATCAGCAGCTAAATTAGCTGCTGGACAGCAGCACAATAGCAGCAGAATTGGAGAACCGAGCTGCTGCCTGGAAGACTGCTTGCAGTAGCTTGAGCTGAGAATGTGCAGCCTCTATTGGGAGAATTTCTGCAGCAATAATTGAAGAGGAGGAAGGCTGGAGGGCTGCTTTCTTTGGCAGTAACTTGCAACAACCAGGAGCAAAGGCTCCAGCTGCTTGGAGCATTTTCTTGCTTCAACATGGAGAGCAGCTCCACCTAAAATTTGGAGGAAAAAGGGCTGGAGAGGGCCTCTTACGGCTGGGGTTTGGAAGGGATTTAGAGAGAATAGGAGGGAGAGAAATTGAGGTTTATATAACCAAGGAACATAAACCTTTGCTTGACAAGTGGATAAAAAAAGTCCAAGTGGAAGGGGCTGATGGACAGCAGACTACTGTCTGCTTTGCTGGAAAAAAATATTTTCATTATAATTTTTTTATTACAAAAGCTCTCTTATATTTAGAAAACCGAAGTTGACCGTACACGCACCTAGAGTGTCAGATTTTGATGAGTAATAGCTTGTTTCGATCGTCTCTGAATGACGATCAAAATGAGTATAATATTCATATACTTCGGATCGAAGATGATTCTCCGAAATTTCCGAGATACAGTTTCGGTTTATGGCTAAATTTTACGGTTTTAAAATATCAAACAACCTCCAATCGACGAACGGTCGATTTCGTTGATCTATTTCATCGAATCGGATTTTTAGGTGGTCTCGGTTTATTTCGCGGTTTCCAAATTAGCGTTGCGGCTTTTTCGGGCACGCATTACGATGCGGTCGATTTTGCCTGAACGATTTTTGATTCACGATCAGTTGATCGATTTATGTTATTTAACGTTGATTATTAACTTTATTGAGTTATACGGACCCTAATCGGATCGAGTTCTAGTTTTTGCAGATACGGATGTTATATTTGAACCCTCCCTCGGCTATTGGGTGGAAGACAAATTGCTCAACAACCAGATCATATAAGCGTGCTCTATTAGAGAAGAAGTTGGAATTTCTATCTAGTTGGTAAATGAGAGGGAAAAGCTCGAGCTCGATGAGCTCGACACAAACTCAATGCAATAATGCCTCATGAGTCGAGCTCGATGAGCTCATCGAGATGAGTTGGAGACAAAATTTAAGCTCAACAAGATTATCAAACCAGGTCCCCATTAAGATTTACACAACTCGGCAGAAATTTATACTTTATTTAGTATAAAATGTTAATATACATACATAGATATGCATATATCATTATTCAATATCAGTCTTTCAAGGTAGCACAGTTAGTTCAGGGTTAATTTGGTAACCAGAGAAACGTTGAGGGCGGATGGCGACTCAGAGGGCGACTCAGAGGGCGACTCCAAGGGCGACGGGGAAGGCGATCGTGCACTTTGTTCCTACCGAGAGGGACAAGGGGAAGGGTTGCGCTTCGTCCTCACAGGAAGTCAGCCCCCAGTTCGTGGCTGCCGAAGGGGAGGAGAAGCTTCTAAAGGATCCAGCTTGGGTGGCGGTCTCTCACAAGAAGCTTGGTCGCACATGCTGGCGGTGTGGGGTAAAGGGCCACTTGGCTTCGGTCTGTGCGGCAAGGCCTCGATGCTTTTCTTGCGGTGGCCTTGGGCACAAGCAAGCGGGGTGTGGTGCACAACCTCGGGGGGCTGTCGGTTTCTCTCTCGGTGGCCATTCACTTCGAGGGAATGCTGCTGGCTCGGGGGGGCTGCATGCAGAAGGTTTTGCCTCGAGCTCTGCATCCAAGTCTTTCGCGCAGGTGGTCGCGGGGAGAGGACCGCGTTCTTCGGCGGAAGGTGACGGGTGCTCAGGGAGAGATGGCTTTCACACACTTGCTGCTCCCACGTCAAGGGTGCAGTTCGAAGTTGGGAGGGTGGTGGGTGCTTCTGGGAGCGGGGGGAGCGGGGGTGCAAGTTCATTCGGAAGGGGGGGCGGAGGGTGCAGTTCGAAGGGAGCGCCTCGATGGAGGGGACGGGGGGAGCGGGGGGTGCAGCTCATTCAGAAGGGGGGGCTGGTGTGGCGCGCCAAGGTCGGGTGCTGGTAGGGGTCTTCCTCGACCGGTGCCTCTCCTTGGAGGAGGTGGGCAACAGTCTTCTTGAGCTTCTGGGGACGAGCTTCTCGGGAGACCTGTTCCTGCTGGGTTCGAAAAGATGCGGCGTTAGAGGTCTTCTTGGGGACCAGCGTTCCCGACTGATCCGAGCAGGACCGCATGGAGGGATCGTTTGGAGGGATCTGCGCTTCGCAGACGGTGCCTGCTCCAACCTGGAGGTTTGCGTTGCTGAGGTCAGGGGGGTCCCTTTCTTATCTAGATCCGTTCATTGCCTTCGGCGTCCTCTAAGAAGGTGGGGTGAGGTGCTGGCCGTTACCAGCGACGGCCTAGCACCTGGAGATGATCCTGAGGCAACGAAGATCCTTATGGAGTGCAACAAGGCATTCCTGGACAGGGCGGTAGGGCAGGTGTTCTTTGAAGTGTTAAATTTGGGAAGATTCTTCTGTAGAATTGAGTTCTCTGTGGTGCAACCTCCGCCGCCTCCCTCCCTGCCGGAGCGGCGGGCTCCGGTGGGGGAGACCGGCAATAGCCTCGTTTCGTTTTCCGAGGAGTCGCAGCCACGGTGGGGGGTGGCATCGTTATTCTCGCCGCAGCTGGGGGCGCCTCTCGAGGGTGCGTCTTGCTATGATGTTTACGTAAGGCCCTCTCCCCCTGATGTACGTAAAGGCCATCCCACCGCATGGCATCGTTGCATGGTAGCCGCCCTCGGGAGTACGCGGGGGGACATGGCAGGCGGTTGGGATGATGTGGAGGGTAGGTGCACGACTTTCGGTGCGGATTTGACATTCTCGGTGGGGTCGCAAGCCTCTGCCTTTCGGATCTTCTCTCCTGGCGCTTCCATTCTTGGGCGTGCCGCGTCATCATCATTCGGAGCCATGCGTCAATCTGTACCTCGGGTTGCTGACGCAGCCCTGATCCATTTCTCCAGCGCGGATCCATCCTTTGCCCCGGGTCGGGCGAGTGCTCTTTCGGATTCGGTCCACCCTCTGGACCTTCTTCCGCAGCCGGATCCATCCTCTGGCCCGGGTCGGGCGGGTGCACCTTCGGGTTCGGGCCTCCCTCTGGACTTTCTCCAGCAGCCGGACCAGGGCGCCCTGCTCCTTTCATCTACTTTGCTCCTTGCACCGCACTCAGGCTCTTTGTCTATCGACCACCACCTGGAGTCTTCTGCGCATCAGGCTGGGTCGGAGTCTTCAGCGCCTCAGGCTGGGGCTTCGGCAGTGGTGGGGGGCTCTCATGGGGCTTCGACTACGGTGGGGGACCCGGAGTCCCTCGTTGACATGGCTCCACCAATCGAATCGTCGAAGAGATCTTGCAAACGCTACAGAAGAAGACGGACCGCGAGGTCGCGGTCTAGGGAGCACCACACTTGCCTGTCCTTCGAAGAGGCGGTGGCGGAAGCGGCGGGGGTGGTACCTTCAGGGGGTCTCAACGAGGTTGCTAAATGAAGGTCCTCTCCTGGAACGTTCGGGGGATGGGGGATGCGGCTAAGAGAAATACCCTGGGCTCCAGATTCAAGGAATGGGGGTGCGACGCTGTCCTCCTTCAAGAAACCAAGCTGGCCTCTCTGGACGATGATGTTTGGCGCTCCCTCAGGGCAGGGGATCTTGATCAGTTCTCTGCTCTCCCTGCGGCGGGGAGTGCGGGAGGGGTGCTTATCGCCTGGAAGTCTTCTCGGTTCTCCCTTGTCTCTGCTGTCAAGGGAAACCACTCCATCTCGGTCCTGCTCTCCAGGAAGGACGACTCTCTCTCCTTCCTTCTCTCTTGCGCCTACGGCCCTTGCGACGCGGCGAGAAGGAAGGAGCTCTGGGAGGAGCTTCGCAACGCCTCCGTGAGCTACGCGGGGCTGCCTTGGCTTATCGGAGGAGATTTTAATGTCACGCTCCGTTCGACGGATAGACCCCGGTTCAGGGGGGGTTCGGACCCGGGCTCGGCGGAGTTCAAGGCTTTCGTCAATGACTTGGCTCTACAGGACTTAACGGCGACGGACGTCAGGTTCACATGGAGGAACTCTTCTTCGAAATCATGCATTGATAGGTTTTTCGCGTCCACGGCCTTCATGGATCTATTCCCTTTGGCGTCGGTCCTCTCGCGTCCTCGTGCGTTTTCCGACCATTCTCCGATCGTCTGGGAGTCACAAGTGTCTTCCCCACGGGCAGGGCTCTTCAGGTACGAAAGATGTTGGTTGCTTGAGGAGGATTTCCGCGTGCTGGTGGCTTCCTCTTGGGCGGAACCTTGCGAAGGTTGATCGGCGGTGGTCAGGCTCCGCAAGAAGCTAGAGCGGCTGAGGGGCGTCCTGTCCCACTTCAAGAAAAGATCGCGGGAGGCTAGGCTTGCGGCAAGGAAGGAGGCGGAGGCTATCGTCAGCGAGCTGGACTCCTTGGAGGGGCTGAGGGAGCTCCGTGATGACGAGTTGGCTTCCAGGTCGGCGGCGATGGCTACGGTTGAGAAGGAGGAGAGGAAGAGGGCCACGGAATGGCGACAGCGTGCGAAGTTGAGGTGGATCAAAGAAGGCGACGCAAACTCCTCCTTCTTTCACAGAACGGCTTCAAACAGGAAGCGGTCAAATCTGGTTCGCTCCATGTCAGTTGGGGCGCGAGGTGGTGGGTGAGGACGCGATTGGGAATGCGGTGGCGGAATACTTCAGGGACTTCTCTTCGGTTCGTTTGCCTAGGCGCTGGCGCTGGCTGGGGGAGGATGTTCCTATCCTTTCCTCCTCGCAATGTGCGGAGCTGACACGCGTCTTCTCCATCGACGAATTAAAGGTTGCTGTATGGGATCTCAATGTCGATGCCTCGCCGGGCCCCGATGGCTTCCCTATAGCCTTCTACAAGGATTTTTGGGATGTGGTGGGACATGATGTTTGGGAGGTTGTCGTGGAATTCTCTTCGGGGAATTTTGGCTTCGATGGGATTAATAGGGCTCTTATTGTTCTAATCCCGAAATCTCAATCTCCAACTGCTATTGATGACTATCGCCCTATTGCAATCTCGAATGCTCTATACTTGATTGTTGCGAAAGTGCTTGCAAGGAGACTGGCGGTACTTTTAGATTTTCTGATACATCCATCACAGGTGGCATTCATCCCCGGCCGCTCGATCTCCGATGTGTCGACCCTTGCATCTGAGATGGTTGAAAGCTGGGTGAGACGGGAGAAACGCGGCTTTCTTTGGAAGGTCGACTTCGCAAAGGCATATGACTCATTGGACTGGAACTTCCTTTGGTCTGTGCTGCGTGCTCGCGGATTCCCAAGTATTTGGATCTCCTGGATGCGCCGATGCGTTTCTACGGCATCCTTTTCGATCATGTTGAATGGATGTTTCGTTGGTTGCCGGTTTCAACCTAGGAGGGGTGTACGGCAGGGATGCCCCCTGGCACCCATGCTCTTCGTCATTGCCGCTGACGTTCTCCCGAGAATGGCGGATCGGGTGATCGCGAGGGGCTTCTCATCCGGTTTCTCGTGTAACTTCAGCAACTGTCCTACACTCCAGTATGCGGACGACACAATCGCCTTCATAGAGGGGGGTCTGGAAGCGGTTAAAGGAATGGTTGTCACCTTTGCCATCTTTAGCGAGCTCTCGGGGTTACGAATCAACCACTCCAAATCCAAGTTGATCCCTTTCGCTTGGGATGATCGATATGCGGCGGCTTGTGGCATGATTCTGGGGTGCTCCCCCTCTACTCTTCCAATCGATTACCTGGGCCTACCTCTGGGCGCGAGAAGGGCGAGATTGTCCCATTGGAACAGGGTCATGGATAAGGCGGAGAGAAGGCTTACTGGTTGGGGTGCGGCGATGCTTTCCAGGGGTGGGCGTCTTGTGCTCATAAGGTCGGTTCTGGCCGCCATTCCAATCTATTTTTTGTCGAATTGGGCCATTCCGGTGGGGATCAGGAGGAGGCTCGAGGGCCTTATGCGGACATTTCTATGGGGAAGAAGGGGCTCCGCGTCGCGGGGCATCCATCTGGTGGCATGGAAGGATGTGGCGAAAAGGAAGTGCGATGGTGGGCTCGGGATTCGTAGCCTGGATCTGGTAAACGATGCTCTCATGCTTAAATGGGTCAGCAAGCTTTGGGGTACCGCCTCTGGCTTCTTTCCCTCTATGCTACGTGACATTCTCTCCATCGGGGTGGACATGCTGCGAGATGCAGACGCTTCGCGTTCTGGGACGCCTTTTTGGAGGGGAATCGCCTCGGCGGCTAGGCGGTTTTCTCATCTGTTCAAGCGGGTGCTGGGTGATGGAAACTCCTTCCTTTTTTGGCACGACGCTTGGGCGGGAGACGCCACACTCGGTAGCTCCTTCCCTCGCCTCTGTGCCTTGGCGGCTAACTCTGGTGCTACGGTGGCTTCCGCTTGGGCCGGGGGCAGCTGGTTCCCTTGCTTTGCGGCCAACCTCTCCGACGAACGCTTCGATGACCTCTTACGTCTCCTGCAGCAGCTTAGGGATGCGCCAACACCATCCAATGGAAGGGATCACTGGATCTGGCGTGACGGCGCCTTCACCTCGAGGCGGGCATTCAAGGTCATCTCCCATCAACCAATCTCCGATCGTACCCCACTTTGCAATGATCTGGGATGGCTGTGGACCTTAAACTTGCCGGAGAAGGTGGCTTTTTTCTTGTGGCTACTGCGCCGCGGTAGGGTGCTGACCCGAGATAGATGTGCTATGTTCCTATCGGGGGATGGCTCCATGGATTGTGTGCTGTGTACCGGCGAGATGGAGACCTTGCAACATCTGTTCTTTTGTTGTCCGTGTTCTACCTCCATTTGGGAGGGCCTCAATGTATCTTGGGTGGACGCTTCTTCGGCCGAATCGTTCTGGATCACTTTGCGCTCTCGTGCGGATCGGCAAAGATGGGAGTTGCTCCGCCCCCTTGCTTGCATCTGGGCTTTATGGCTCGCTAGGAACGCCAAGATTTTCAGGGGCCAAAGGTGGTACAGGGAAAACGTTTTAGCGCATGTGGAGTTACTTCTGAATGAGTGGATGCTCCGGTGATGCTGTAGTCGCGTGTGATTGTTGGGGTTGTGGACTGTGATTTTGACAGGGATCCTCTTGATCCCGGGTGCTTGTATCACTTTGTACCTCTCTTCCCATCTCCCTCTTCTCGTTTTTAATAAAATTGGGGCGAACACCACCACATGTCTCCCCTGAATCGTTCTGCCTTCAAAAAAAAAATTGGTAACCAGAGGATCACAGTTTCAAGCCACCCTCTGCTAGCAATATTTTGCAAAAATCGCCATATTAAGTGTAGGATAGTCCCAATCAACCCAATTGTGGAACTAAGGGACCATTGGTCGTCTATGTGAGGCGTAGGAGGCAGTGGGACCCTATTTGGAATGTGTGTTGCCTTCCTCATTTCAATTCATGAGATTATAAATAATACTCTTTTTGCGGAAGGAGGTGTTGAGTGCTACAAAGGGCTTTTGGTGATGTTGGACCGATTTGGCACCAAGTATAGGTTGAAAATTAATAGAGCCAAATCTGCTTTTATTCCGTTCGCTTTGTTGCTGCAATACCTTAGCCTCCTCTTGGTAGGGGAGATTGAGGCAGGTTGATTGGATACCATTTGATTGAAAAGTTGGAGAAGAGATTGGTCGGGTGAAAGGCATCATGTTTATCGAGGGGAGGTAGGTTGGTGTTTCTCAAGTCTATCCTTTCTACTATTCCTATTCTCTTAATGTTTTCAAGGCTTCTCCTAGTTGGGGTGCGAGAATGCTTGAGTTCATCATGAGTTTTTTTTCTAGGCGTACTCCAGCCTCCAGGGAGTCCTGGGTTGGCATTAGTAGACAAGAAGACTAGGCCTGAAAGTGCTCAACCTGAAAGAGATGAACAAGGCACATCTAGCTAAGTGGATTGTTCGCATTTGGGGAGATGGGGGTGATATGATGTGCACATTGGTCTGGAAGATTTATGTTTTTTCCACATGTTTGTCTGGTGCTCAAAACCTGGTGTCTTTACCTTCGATGTTCTAGAGGGGAAATTGTTCAGTGATTATGCGCCCAATGTTGAGACATGTCCTTGGTGATTGAGTTGGGGTCTGGTTCTTGAAGTGTGACTGGACGAAGGAGGGTGCTCATGGGTAATGGTTCCCTTATTTGATGGCCTTGAAACCAGACCCTATTATATGAGTGGCGGTGTGAGAGGGGAATTCTTTCTTCCCCCTTTAGATCTGATTAGACATAGCAGTGTCTGGAGGATCATATGGAGATGTTACAGGTATTGGAAGGAATGGAAGGCCCTGGCCTGGGGCATGACCACTGGTGTTGGTCCGACGGTAGCTTTTCTGTCCTAAAGGCGTACAAATCTCTATAAGGGCAAATACCTTTTGATCTCGGAGATTGTGTGGTTGACTGCATGTGTTTGTGGAAGTGGGAGATCGAAATGCGGATCAAGGTATTTTTGTGGTTGTTAAGGCAAGGGAGGATCATGATCGGAGTTAGGAGAGCCTAATATTTTCAAGGGGCAGACGTTTCTTACACCTGATGCATAGATGATGCTGAAGATACTGATCATTTATATTTCAAATGTGTGACATCCAAAGGCATTTGGGAGAGTTTCAGCTTTGTTGGAATTGCCACGGATTGCTCGGTCAGCTTCTGGGAGTCTCTTGGATCCAATTGTCTTAATGAGGAGGAGAGGATCAAAAATTGTGGCATTGGTATGGGCTGTGGTTGGCGAGCAATAATTTGGTGTTCATAAAAGAAAATTTTATGCAGAAAATGTGATTGAACATGCAAAATTTCTCACTGTCATGAATGATGTAATTTAATTTGGACTTTTAGCCTGTAAAGTGTGTGAATTAATGATGAATTTCTTGGGCATGCACGTTAATGGTAAATGCTTTTTCTCCATTTTTAAAAAACTTTGGTCATGCATAAATAATGGTTTCAGTGTGAGATCAATAGAAGCACTTCAGACAACTTTTTTTGACTCAACTTACTCAAGTAAACTTATAGCTTCCTTTGCTTTGTATGCATTGGATCTCTTTCATGAACATCAAGTGTTTTATAACCAAAACAATTAGAGTGAATTGCATAAAAGGTCCCGAAATTTGGGGTATATATCAAAAAGGCTCTTGATTAAGAAAACCCATGATGTTTTAATGCCTGGAATTTAAACGCCGTATCATTTTGTCGAGAATGGTATATTTTTCCATTAAAATCACAAAAGTGACATTATGCATATGGTCTAAGTAATATAAGGTTATAGAATATTGCCCAGTTAGGTATATGATGTTGTTATTCTCATTATAATCGTTATAATAATAACAATAATAACAACACTTACCAAATTGGACAATATTTTTCAAAACTTGGATGTATGTTACTTTTGTAACAATGAAAATATCAATATTAGTGATATACAATTAATCATGTATTATTTATCAAATCCTTTAATGATGTAGACCATATCTGTAAGGAACTTTGCCATTTAATTGAAAATATATACCATTTTAATGTTACAAAGTCGAAATGTCAATCACCCAATAAATGTCATATTTTTTGTCAAGCCCCTTTTTGATAGACCCCCATTTCTGGAACCTTTTATATAATGTAATCAATAATATTTACGAATAAGTTGTGTATAAATCATACCTATTGAGGGTTGTACATGTACACAAGATAATGTTTATAGGCACATATATATAATTATGTTTAATATGCAATACTTAAGAATATCTATAAAAAGTCCAAAAAATCATCTCCATGGCCCATGCAATATTTTAATACCTTAAATGAAGATTTAAACGACGGGAAAGAATGTGAAATATCAAGATCGGTGATGGAAACCTGAGTCTGGAGTCGAGTTCCAAAATCAAGCCGAGGGTTTAGGACATTGCAAATGCTAGCAGGTCAACAAGTGTCAAAATAGATTTTTCGGATAAAAATCAAACCATCAAATGACTTCCTTGACCCGTATAAGATTCCCTTCTACATCTCCGTACTGAACTCATAAATGAAGATTGTGCTCTCACGAATTTAAAAGTGACATCACGTATTAAACAGCGGTAACATTGACAAGAGATGAGATGAGCTGTTGATCACACCCTATCAAATATAGACAACAAGCAACAGTTGTGCCAGCTTATCCCAAAAATGATATAATTCCCAAAAAGTTACTTTTTTTGTGAAGATCCCTGATGGTAAGCAGGAGATGGCCTCCGGAGATAAATAAGTACACGACTCGAACAAAAACACTCAATTTTGGACTATCTTCAGTGGGCCGTTCTCAACCCTTCTCTCACAAAATTCAATTCAACAGGACATGTACTCAGCTTAATATGAACGATGACCCATTCCAAGTAAAAGAACCAATCACATTTATAGGTACTCTTAATTAAATCAATCTAAAGGAAAGGTCCAAGAGAAATATTTTCTCTGACATCGAGGAAGGAAGGACATCTTGCCTTCTCTCTCTTTTTAGTCTTGTTTCTGTTAACTATTTGAAAAGACAGGTTTCCTAGTTTCATCTATCACAAGTATAAGAGCCCGAACTAGTAAAGTGCAAGTTGTACCGTTTGAAAAGACAAAAGATGATCACTAGGGGTGTGTTTGGATAGAGAGTTATCCAAGGGTAACTTGGGGGAGGGTAACCTATTTTTGTGGTTTGGTGTCTGGATAGAGGGTTTGGGGTTGAGAGGGTTTGTTGTGATGTGATTGTATTGAAGTTTGGAAAAGTGAGAGTAGTAGTTGAGTATTTTATAATTTTTAGATGATAAGATGGTATAATATTTTTTTTACGTTAGAATGGATGAGAAATGAATCATTTAATGTATAAAATAAGAGAGAGTGGGCCCCACAAGAGAGAGAAATATGGGTTTTGGGGGACCCCCCCCCAAGTGGGGGACCCCCCTACCCAAACGGACGAGGTTAGTGATCATCCAAAAATATTATTTCAAAAATATGAGAGATACAAGTAGTAACTATAGATCCCCACCCCAAATATTCCAAGAGGAAAGAAATTTATCACAATTTCAACATAAGTTCTGCCCAACTCAAAAACTGCCTCATTTCTAGCAACCATACGGTTCAAATCATTTCCAACAGTTTATGCTATTTCTCCCTTCCTGTATATACCGCATCATTCCAACACCTGGTGCCTTCTTAATACTGTGTCAGAATGCATCAAAGGAGGTGGTGGCAAGTCAAGGGATCGCAAAATGCCCTCATAGATCTCTCGTGCATGAACATGTGAAAAAAAAGATGATCCGTATCCACCCCCCCAGCCACCCTCCCAGCCACAAAAGATGGCAAATGTCACACTCCAGAGTCAGACTTTTATTGCAAACTGCTTCCTTCTTAAAAAAACATAAAAGATTAGAGGAATTTGACCTTAATAGGGTGTTGATCTTCCCAATGCATTTGTAATCACAATGTGGTTGCATCAGATAGTGTGGGAGAATAGATCCGTTTTGAAATATCTTTGATATCAATAACCTCTGAAGTTCATGAGTTGTTAGTCTAAAAAGTAAAAACACGGCTAATCTTCCTTAAAGATTTGAAACATATAAGAACTAAATGGTTAGTTAAGCTTGATTAGGATGAAATTATGAAGAGGTTTAAAGGGCTCGAGATGTGATTACGAGGTATATAATAGAAGGGCATCATGATTTGGCTAAGAAAATCAATCAAGAAGAGTTGAAGCAATGAGGTTAAGCCTAATGAAACCTTAATACATTATTAAACATAGATTAAAGACAAATAAGCTAAGAAAATCCGATGTAGTTAGTGGAGTAATTAACAAAAGAAATCTTAGCAGTCTCAATTCTAAATATGGGAGAATCTTTTGGTTTAATAATTATACAGAGAAGGTAGATATGAAATATCTGCAAAGTTGGGGACACTTGATAGCCCAATTCATGCATGTAAAGCCCAAAAACTTGCCCTCATTCTTGTCTACTTCAAACCTTAAAATTGCTCCAGCAATCCAGCGAAAACAGCCTTGAATACCATTAGAATTCCAATGAAAGAGGGCTGGAAATAAGACAAAACTGCAGCCAAACAGTGGCAATCCGGCAGTGAATTTTAGAAATGCTGCGAAGATGCCCAATTGAACTTCCTTCTAGTAGTATGCATCCTAAATCATTTCCCTTGAAATATGATTGTAATACATGCTATCCTCGATGCATCTCACTAAGATTGGATCGCATGAG
This sequence comes from Ottelia alismoides, assembly GCA_037367405.1. Lineage (NCBI taxonomy): Eukaryota > Viridiplantae > Streptophyta > Magnoliopsida > Alismatales > Hydrocharitaceae > Ottelia > Ottelia alismoides. The sequence continues at coordinate 605,116 of JAZKJV010001153.1, read as the reverse complement.
TATGGGTAGACAGTATATGACTTTGATCAAAAATATTGTGCATACAGGAATTGGTTTACCCACTTGGGGATAAACAAAGGACGAAGGTGTGTTCTTGAGACTTACTAGGGCTTGATCAAGCTAAGCTAATGTAACCTTGACTCATTATAATTCTTGTATTGATAATCATTTATGCATTACATGTTTAATCCAATGCATGCATTATGTTCGTTGAAGTGCATGTATTCATATTTGTGTTTGCTAGTGCAGGCCAAAGTCACCTAGATGCGTACTTGTCCGAAGCCTAGAGTATGAGAGATAAATACCCCGTACACCTCATTAGCCATTTAGCTTTATGTTTCTATGAATATTAAAGTCATAAAAAGAGAAAATCAGTAGCTCTTTTATGATTTAAACATTTTTTTGAAGAAAAATATATGCTTTAAACATAAAAGTCATAATTAAGAGAGGAAAAATGGTAGCTCTTTTATCCTTTAAACTGATCAAAGTTGACTTCTGGAACAAATGAGGCGTGTGATTCTTATGATTTGAAATGAATACATGTGCATGTTAAAGGTGTAAATGCATGCAAACATTATGAATTTTTTACTACTGAATGGTGGTTGAAAGCTCTTAATGTTTCCGGAAATATTATTAATAAATCCTTAAGATCAAAAGAACGAATACAATATATGAGTGAAATGCTTGCATGTTTGAATTGCTCGATGAAAATGTTAAATGATGTTTATTATGATAGAAGGTATGAAAATGAATATGGTTAAATGTTAATGATGGAAACACATTTTGTTTCCAGAGGATCTATACTGATATATTTTGCTATAAAATAGTGGAGAAAATTGTGGGTTGGTAAAAAAGTAAAGGAAAATGACTGTAAATTCTAAACACAAAGGATAGTGCAGTAGTATAACGATAAATTATTGGACATATCAATATATATGCTCATTATACATGCTCACAGGTCAAAGAAGAAAACTTGAGGGCTTATGTAAGTATATAATATTTATACCGCAAGAAGTCAATGTGATAAAAACTGATATGGATGAAGAACACCATTATGGCGGTTGAAATACCAATATATGTTATTGCATTTGTGAATTAAGATTTCTTACAAAGATTTCGAGTTGTAGCTTCATGGGGATTTCAACCCTTCATATTATGAATGAATATTATGTCTATAATCTTATGTTTTAAAAAAAAGATTTTTACACCCCCAAAACCCTATATAGTTTCATATTTACGCTATGTGCCCAAAATAATCGTGAATTACATAAAGAATCGTAAATAGTAGCTTCGTCTTACACCCTCAACTCTGGTGTTACTTTACCCCGCTAACCTAACCATCCCTTGAGTTCATCTAACCCAGTATAGATCCTAAGGTTGAAATTTTTTAAATTATTTATCCATCTCCACCCTCCCTCTATCCATCTCTCTCTCACTACCTTTCCCTTTCCAGTAGGGCAGTAGTCACGAACTTGACCCTCGCAGATTCGATAGGGCAGAAGATGGTGAGGACCGCAGCCTGCATGCAGCTCTCGAAGGCAGTGAGGACCTCGATGGTAGCAACAACCTGGTGGGCGACGATCGTGAAGCCAACCTTGGTTGTCATGAGCTCGATGAGGTTGAAGATGGGGCGGCTGGGGCGCAGGGGACTCGACCTCGATCGACGGGAGCTCAGAGCTGATTTGCATGATGGAGATCTAGTAGGGCACATCGAAGACGAACTTGGAGGAGGAGGAGGACAAGGCGTTGTTGTCCTCAGGGACATCTATCTACCTATACTCGTATGCTCCTTGAAAGGCTTTTAACCCCGGCTAAAGCTTTGGCAATATCAGAGGTTGCATGACAAAAGGCTCATTGAAATGGATCCATATCACTCAGCAATCAATTGATCACATGGTGTTGGTTGCCATATAATCCCTTATTTCAAATTACCTCTCCCAAAATAAATATCATTTCTCGTTCATTTTAACCATCTCCACTCCAACAACAGCTACTTATACCTCACTTTCTAGAACTGCAACAAACACATAATTAGAAAAAACTCCAACTTTTTTTTGAAATGATACAAGAACACCATTGGAGGTTAATATGATCCAATATTTATCTGAAAAAAATTACACAGGCCATAACCTTTAAAGGAAACGTCCATGCAGAAATCCCCAAAGAGAAAGAGTGAAGACTTTCCACGTGGAAACTAGACCTAAAGACATCATTTCTTCACATCCATTTCACATATCAAACCAAAGGATATGCCTTCCATTTTGGTGTTAGTATAAGTCCAAGGAACTAACCCTTTGTCCTCCCTGAACGATACAACAAATCATCCCATGAGTCAATGTGTAGCTAAGGGATGTTTACACTCTACAACAAATGTGTTGATAAATGGTTACATAGAATAAATGCTCAATATCCTCAAAATCGAAGTAATACAAAGACAGGTGATGTCTGCACCCTGAGCCAATATTCTCATTTAGACTTCAGTGAATCTGCTCTTTAGACTTTAGGGGCTAGTCTTTTACGTCTCAACAAACGCATCAAAATCTTAACCTTCAATGTCCATAAGTCAGCCAAAAGCGGACTTAGTAAAAAAGAAGGATGAAAAGGATCTAAGGGGTCTCAATTTTTTGTAGACTTCTGCAACGTAAAATGTTCCCCCTCCCCCTCCAATGCCTCCTCACTCCAGCTTGAGGCCTGATAATTTCAGACCTTATAATAAGTTTTAGTGAATCCTCCTAACACTGGTCGAAAAACAGTAAAGAAAAATTCAGGATTCAATGCATGTATCTCTCAAATACAAATTCCACAAATCAAACACAATTCCCCCTCCAAATTAGTCTATATTCCTTAGCAATCATTCGTCAACTAAAAGGGCGTAGAGAATGGGTGTAGGGGAAAAGTAAGACACTCCCTCTTTGTGATGATTATGTCGGGAACTAAAAATGATTTACAAGGGAATAAACTACCTAATTAGCCTTGAAATTTAAAAAAAACATCGTTGATTGCCAAAACCACTGACACACCCTGCTATATCGTGCCATTGTGGCCATTATACATTCTGCTGGGTACACCTACGAGCAAAATTTTCGCTCATTTTTTGATCTCCCACCCGAAAGACACACAAGCTGCAAGTGCAAAGAAGCTCGTGTAATCTAGTGCTGTATACTATTTACAATCAATAAGTTTTAAAATTAGAAGAAAATACGTTTGCCAATAAGAGAATCTCTGGAGACTATGGACTAGTGTAGTATATATTATTCCTGCCAAATTTTGCACCCGTTTTACAGTTCTCTGTAATGTGCAAAGTTAGTCGGAATGTGCAGCAAGACCAACTCCAACCTTAGAAACACAAAGAGGAACTGAAGTGTGTTAAGGGAACATACTAGGATGAATTATGAGAGGCCCAAGGTTCCCTTATATAGGAGAGGAACCATTGGGTAAATTACAGAAAGAAGAAATGAAACGTAGAAAATTACATAAATAATACTAAAGATAGCTAATATCTCAACACCCCCCCTCAAGCTGGAGCGAAGATATCAATAAGACTCAGTTTGGAACAACATCTCTGATAAGGTCCTCTCGCTAGAGCCTTTGTAAGTATATTTGTTGTCTGATCTCCAGAGCTGACATGCGTAGTAGTGATAATACCCTTATGTATCATGTCACGAGTGTAGTGATAATCCACCTCTATGTGCTTCATCCTCTCATGAAAGGCTGGGTTATTTGCAATAAAGAAAGCAGCTTGATACATTGGAGGTGCATGGGAAGAGGCACTTCTATAGTCAGGTCAGAAAGAACGGATCTGACCCACATCATCTATGTACTAGCCTATGCCATGGCCCTATGTTCCGATTCAACACTTGATCTAGCAACCACAGTCTACTTCTTACTCTTCCATGAAACAAGAGAATTTCCTATGAACACAGCAAAGCCAGATGTAGACTTTCTATCCTTTGGACACCCAGCATAATCTGCATCTACGCATGCTGTAGCTGAGAGAGATGTGCCTCTGCTGAAAAGAAGTCCAGTACCAGGTGAAGTCTTTAAGTATCTCAGAATCATATGCACTGCATCTAGGGCTGCTAATCGAACTGAACATGTTCGTATTCGATTAGAGTTCGTTCGATAATAGTTCGAAAAATGTTCGTTCGTTTCTAAATGAACTGAACATGAACTTCAAATTTTAGTTCGATAGCTTAACGAACCGAACATGAACATAACATATGTTAGTTCGATAAAAGTTCGAATTCGATATATGTATATATGTGTGTGTATTTGTGTGTGTAACTTAGTATTTATACACTTAATAAATTTTGAGATTAAAGAAATTACGGTATTTATTGGACTTTGTACCACTTTAATTGAATAATTTCTTATTTTTACAGCTTATCGAACCTTGTTATCGAACTCCCGTTTCGAACTTGTTCATGTAAACAAGTTTTAATTAAGTTAACTTGTTAACGAACTGTTATCGAACCGAACTCGAACGTTCGTTTTCTAAACGAACTCGAACTCGAACATATCCTATCGAACATTTATCGAACCGAACTCGAACTCGAACTTTCGAACTTCCTTATCGAACCGAACTCGAACATAGGTATGTTCGTTACAGTTCGGTTCGATTAGCAGCCCTAACTGCATCCATATGTGCATGTCTGGGCTGCTCCATAAACTGACTCACTTTGCTCATGGCAAATGATATGTCGGGCATGGTAATAGTTACATATAGTAGCTTGCCAACAAGCTCTTTGTACCTCCTCTTCTTGACCTCCTCGGTATCATCATCATAGAACTTCATGCTTAGGTCAAGCGGAGTAGTGGTAGGTCTGCAATCTGCCATGTCTGTCTCTGAAAGAAGATCTATAACATACTTCCTCTGGGTCATCACAAGACCCCGTTGGTTCCTTGCAAACTATATTCCAAGGAAGTAACGTAAATGTCCAAGATCCTTGGCCACAAACTGCTGACCTAGGAAGTCCTTGACACCCTGAATACCCTGCTCGTCATCCCCTGTAATAATAGTGTCATCAACATAAACAAGATTGATTGTAGTACCTCTCTAGGTCTTCTGTATGAACAAGGAGTAATCAGCTGTTGATCTCACAAACCCCTGTTGCTCTATCAAATCCGAGAGCTTTTGGAACCATGCTCTTGGACTCTGCTTGAGGCCATAGATAGCCTTGTATAACTTGCAAACTTTCTGACATTCCCCCTCAGCAGCAAACCCAGGTGGCTGTTGCATGTAGACCTCCTCCTGTAGATCACCATAGAGGAATGCATTCTTGACATCAAGCTAATAAAGGGGCCAATCTCGTGTCACGGCAACAGCAAGAAGAATACGTAGAGTAGAATGTTTGGCAACTGGAGAGAAAGTATCCTGATAGTCCACCACATATGTATGGGTGAACCCTCGTACCACAAGTCTCACCTTATAGCGATCCACGTTTCCATCCGCATGGTGTTTCACAGTGAACACTCATTTGCATCCCACAACAGATGTATCAACAGGAGCAGAAACAAGACTCCACGTACCACGTGACTGTAGCACAACCATCTCCTCCTCCATGGCTGACCTCCACTGGCTGTCTTTGAGAGCCTCCTGATATGTCTGTAGTATTTGCACGGCTGATATTGCCAAAGTAAATCTCCTGAAATCCTCTGACAACTTGCTCAAAGAAACCTGGGCTGCAAGAGGGTAAATAGCACACGCTCGTTTCTGCTTTCACAGAGAAATCGGCACGTCAAGATCATCTGCCAAGTCTGGGGCCTGTAAATTTCCCTCTTGAGAGGGTATCTGCTCCTCCTGTTTAGAATCCTGTTGTACAGTCAGCTCAGTAGTGCCACCAGTAAAAACAATATGCTCATTACATACCTGAGGCGTGCTGGATTATGGGCAAGGCTTGTGAGCATGGCGAACAGAGCGAAACTTATGAGGAAAAACATGAGGCAAGAACTGAACCAACGGAGGAGGTGGTGGAGGTGGTGAAAGAGACGGAGTAGATGAAGGTGAAGGACCAACTGTAGGAGGTGGTAGCATGTATATCTCATCATCAGAGTCAGATGGAGCAAGTCTGTCACCTGTAGGAGAAAAATACATGACAGATTCAAAGAAAGTAACGTCAGCACTAACAAAATGTTTCTGGCTTAACGGATCAAAGCAGTGATACCCCTTTTGGGTACGAAAGTAATCGACAAACACGTACTTGACAGCTCTAGGAGAGAGCTTGTCACGCCCCGGAGACACATCATGAACAAATGCAACAGATCCAAACACACGATGTGTAAGAGGAAAAGATCCTTCTCGAGAAACGTAATCGAGAAATGAATCTTTTCTCCTAACACGGACGAGGGCATACGGTTTACCAAATGACAAGCAGTAAGGACAGCATCACTCCAGTAAGCATGAGGAGCACGACTTTGTATGAACAAAGTTCTGGTCACATCAAGTAAGTGGCTGTGTTTGCGCTCAGCAACACCGTTCTGTTGGGAAGTGTAGACACATGAGGATTGATGAACAATGCCATGGGATCTAAGGAACTCAGAAAGTTGTAAGGTGCAAAATTTCAAGGCATTATCAGAACGGAGATACTTGACATTGGCAGAAAAATATTCTTTATTTCATTAATAAAATACTTGATAACGGATCCAGCCTCAGACTTATTCTTCAATAAGAAGAACCAGGAAAGTTTAGAAAAATCACTGACAGCTACAAGATAAAAACGATGCCCTTGGTGATCTAGAACACGACTAGGACCCCAAATGTCTAAATGAAGGAGCTCAAATAACTGAGTACTGCTCCGACTCTGACGGGATGGAAAATAGGAACGGTGGTGCTTCCCAAGTTGACATGCCTCACACTGAAAGGAGGATCTCGTAGAAATCTGAGGGAGAACATGACATACCTTCTGCAGAGGAAGATGTCCAAATCTAAGGTGCCACAGATAAGGAGAGACAAGTCCAGTAGGTATAGTGGAAACACTAGCATGAGGATGTTGGACCAGTCTGTAGAATCTCCGCTGCTCACGACCATACCAAACCTGTGAGTATGTCCTGAAATACAAGAGATGGAGGTTCAAAGATGGCACGACAATGCAGATCCTTAGTGATCCGACTAATAGAAAGTAAATTCATCTGAAAGGCAGGGGCATATAAAACATTCTTCAGATGCATGGATGGTGTCAAATGCACCTCCCTCTGTCCTGTAACGGGTAAGTGGTCGCCATTAGCAATGACAACCCATCTGCTATGTGGTATAGCCCTGTAGGATTTCAATTGCGTTATATCTCCACACAAGTGGTGAGAAGCACCAGAATCCATAATGCACTCTGTTATGTCTGCATTCATACTACCAGTAAAGACATAGGTGATACCTGAGGAACTCGAAGAGGTTCTGGCTGCTGCAGCAGTATATGTAGTGGTGGTGTCAACAGTAGGAGTCATGATCTCTCGAACACGAGAGACAATATCATCCAGGCGAGGATCGGCCTGGGGAGCTGAAGCCTCTGAAGACACAATCTGTCCTGCGGCTCGACCAGAAATAGGATATCCATGCTTCTGATAGCATGTATCCTCTGCATGTCCAGGCTTGCGGTAGTAGGTGCAGGGACCACGTTGGCGTCCACTGCCTCTTCCTCGAGGTGCGCATCCTTTGGACTGGATCGCCCCACCTCAGTCACGAGAAGTGGCCATCGCTGAAGAGTGCGAAGACGTGGTCGTCAAAGGGACGATGATCCGGCTGAGACGATAGGCCTCCTTTATAGGGGGAATGGTAGCTCCAGTAAGAAGATGAGTACGTGCAGCGTCATACTCTGTATCAAGTCCAGCCATGAAAACTCCAACCATCGTGTAGTTCCTATACGTCTTCTGCTGCTCAATAGACATCGTAATGGGCATGTAGCTATGAAGCTTTTCAAACATGCCACGCAGCGAAGAGTAGTAAACATGCAGGGGGCGGTCATTCTGCTTGGTATTGTAGATATCAAACTGTAGTTGAAGGATCTTGGCTTCATTCTTCACCTATGCATAAGTGGATGCCAAAGTGTCCAACATTGCCTTGGCAGTGGGCCGAGTTAGAATATCATTGGCTATTTCTGTAGTAAGAATCCCACAAAGCCAAACACGCGTGTACGCATCATCTTGCTTCCAAGAAGCATTTGCCCCAGTCTTATCCGTTGGCTTTGGATCTATCATGATGTGCTCCTTGTTGTTACACTGCATGAGGATGAGAAACTGCATGGACCACAACTCATAGTTTGTCTCATCCATCTTAGCGATGGGAGCCGGGCCCTTGAATGCTCCGGGCGAGAAGATGCCACCCTTGTTGTCTGACATGATGATAAAAAAGAAAGCCAAATAACGGAATTCAACTGGGGAGTAGACCGGTATGAATGAGTCTACAGAATCATACGAAGGATTGGTTATACGTGTAGACTCATACAACCATCCTTATTAATCTTGTCGCTCGCTAGGTCTGGAAAAGGTGACTTAAAGGTCCGAAATCACGTTCTCCGGTAGTAAATCAGATCGTAGGGGCCTGGGCATGCATCGGGGGCACACAGGGGGTGCACATGGGGTGCGCAGAGGATGTGCAGGTGTGCACGGGGCAAGGGCGAACGGGGCGCCTGGGGCACGCATGGAGGGGTCGGGGACGGCCGGAGGGGCAGGTGTCAAGTAGGGAAGGGTTAGGGATGGATACGGTAACTCCAGTTTAAGACCGTCGGTCCGATACCATATTAAGGGAACATACTTGATGAATTATGAGAAGTCCAAGAGTTTCCTTATATAGGAGAGGAACCATTAGATAAATTACAGAAAGAAGAAAAGAAACAAAGAAAATTACATAAATAATACTAAAGATAGTTAATATCTCATCAAAGTAAACCTGTTCCGAATATTCCCAGTGCAGAACCCTGACCCTAAGTCCCCGCCCTTATCATTTCAAAACCAAACAAATCCATATAGGATTCCAGTCTATTCCCCTATAAAATGCATACGATGTTTAACGATTTTCGGCCATTGCCGTTCAGTAATTTGCCATTTCAATTAATCGCCAGAAATTTGAAAAAACCCCAGAATCGGACCCCCCCGACCGAATTCGACTTAAATGGGAGATATGGGGCAAGATCTTACAGCGAGAGGACGCATCGGGTGACCTCGCGGCCCTTCTCAAGGCACTTCTCGGGGTTGGGATCCTTCTTCTTACAGTTGATGAAGGCGAGATTCTCCGCTCTGCATCCCGCGTCTATGTGCTTCGACGCCGCCATCAGCACCGACGACGTCGGGATCGGATCTCCCCCCGTGTCCGCCATTGCCGACGGATCTATATGGCAACAAGGGATCGGATTTTAGAATGCGGATGTCGCGAGGTGGGCCGATCGAAGTCGATCGAGTTGATCAGAGTCGAGTGGACCTTTCGAGTTCGAACGGCAGCGACTGGAGAATAGGGAGCTCACAGGTTCGAGAGCTTCTGGTGAAGAGCGGCACCAAGAAGGTGTGGGTGTGGCCAACTGCCGTTGGATAAAAATTCCACGGACGGATTAGAAGAGAAGATGACAGCAAATGTTAGAGGAAAATTCGTCTCGGCACAAGTCTCGAAAGTTAGTGGTCATGGACAGCGCAATTTTATATTGAGATATTTACACCCATAATCTTGAGTAGTTTCGTAATTACCCCAAAACCTTCGATAATCACGAATTACATCCAGAACCCTGAGTAATGCTTAACCTCTACATGGCATAACCCTGTGTAAAGTTCCGTCTTAATACTCCGTTAACTATGACGGAAAAAGTTATATATTGACCATTTTACCTTTCGAAAGACATCATATTTATAACATGATGCCATTAGTAAATCAAAGAAAATGATGGCTCTCCATCTCCTAAGGCCTCTGCCCCACGTGTCCACGGCAAGCAGCTCCCTCCGCCCCACGCGTCCGCCTCCGGCATGCGAGCTCCAGACCCTCCCGCTCGCCCTCGGCAAGGCGCCCCCGACAAGCCGGCCCCCGAGCTCCAGCCCCCCTCCCCCGATTCCTCCTCCAAGCCCCTCCCCCCTGCGCCTCGTGGAATACCTCCCCCCCCCCACCCCCACCCCTCCTCGTCGCCCTCTGAGGCCCATTGAAGCCCCCCTGCTCCTGAGCCCAGCTCCCGCAGCCCCCCTGCTCCCCGTCGCGCCCCCCCTGCTCCCCGTCGCTCTCCCAAGGCCCACTGAACCCCCTGTTCCCGAGCCCAGCTCCCGCAGCAACCCCCCCCCCTGCACAGCTCTCGTCACCACCCTCGTCCCCTACGCCTAGCTCCCCATCCCTCCAAGCCCTCCCTCCCCCCGCATCCCACCTGCCCCTGCTCGAAGTCCACGACATCCCCGGGCCCCCTGCCCACCCCCGAAGCACCCCCTCGCGAGGAGCCCGCGTCCCCGTCACCCCCCTGCCCCCGCGCCCAGCTCCCGTCCCTCCATGACCGGCCACTATTCGAAGCTCAGCTACCGTCCCGCCAAGCCCCCCCTTCCCCCGCGTTTCGCCTGCCCCTGCTCGAAGCCCACGCTGGCCCCAGCTGTAGCCCCTTGCCCCTACTCGAAGCCCATGTCGTCCCAGCTGCAGCCCCCCTGCCCACCCCCGAAGCACCCCCTCGTGAGGAGCCCGCGTCCCCGTCTCCCCCCTTGCCCCCCGCGCCCAGCTCCCTTCCCTCCATGACGAAAACCATTCGAAGCCCCGCGCACCCAGCTCCTGTCCCACCGCCAAGACCAGCCACCATTCGAAGCCAACCCCCTAGTGGAGCCCCCTCCCTGGAAGCCGACCTTCTTTTCTCTTTATTTTTTTGTTTAATCTCAGCCGTTAGATCAGCGATTAGTTAGATTAACTCAGCTATCTAGTTGAGTTAATGGACTAAACTAACGGAAGGTTATGTGTGTAAAACGGAGCGATTATTCGGGGTCGTGCATGTAATTCGTGATTATCGAGGGTTTCTGGGGTAATTACTGAACTACTCAGGGTTATGGGTGTAAATATCCCTTTTATATTTTGTTAGTGCTCCATAGCCCCTCTATCTTTCCCGTCCTCCCCATTCCTAACCAAAGGAATGTGATGACCTAATATACTTGTAGTTGCTCACAACGAGTATTTTGTCTTGCTTGTTGTGGGTTTTCGGTTTTTGTTGGTTTTAAGATTACTTTTGTACTCGATATGATAGATTAAAGTTATTTTTTATTTGTTCAAAATAATGTGGTTTATTCTCAACATTATGAGTTACATATCCTATTATTCTAATGAATGTTGATTGATGAATCAAAAAATTATATCTTTAATTGGCTATAGTTTTAGTATAGAAGATGAATTAATTCAACAAAAAATCACAAACTTTGAATATTGTGGAGAACTTTTACTTGACAGGTATACCAAGGTCAAATATAGGGAACAACTATTTTTAGTTGCATGGTTCTAAATTTATTTCAATAATTAATTACTCGCAAAGTTAATATCTATGTCAGAAAATAAAATGTAATGAAATGAGATGTAATACGAATAAAAAGAGAGAATGAGAGCAGGATCTGTGGTTTTTATATGATTAAAATCATCAAACAATATGATCAATAAACCTTCAAGCTAATCACATATTAAAGGACATAATTTCAAGAGAGAGATTCAAATTAATAACAAACTGCAGGAAAGAAGATTAATAAATTAATGAATAATCCTGCAAATGATCAGATCGATTGATAATTTATCAAATTGTCCTCAAATTACGCTATAATCTAATCCTCAAATAAATCGATTTTTAATCACATGAGAAATCAGGGAAAGCAAATTAATTCCTTCTTATATGCTAAAATTGAGTTTGTAAGAGAAAGTTATGCTCTAATGAAATTTCAGGGATTAAACTGCAATAAAAATAAGTATTTTCTTCTCAAACTAGCTCCTGGAGGACTTGTTTGTAATTTTTAAAACTATCAGGGCTCAGATGCAATTTGCCCAAGGAACCACGCACTCGCGCATGGCTTGGGCAGCAGGGACTGTTCTATTATTCTAGAGGAGGCCATGGGAGGGAGCGCAAATTTGCCAAGGTGCACGTGTCGTGCATGTGCCTCCTAGCTAGCGAGGCCCCTTTTGTTATTCTGAAGGAGGGGAAGGGGTTGGATAAAAATCTCCCCCCGCCTCACGTGCTCCTCACGTGAGGGGAGGATTCGGGCGATGGTGAGGGGAGAGCAAAGCACGACCCGTGAGGTGTAAAGGCCGAGGTGGGTCGTACGAGCTAGGAGGTTGATGTGTGATGGCTGGAACACGTGCTCACGGGGCGGAGGTCGACAGAGAAACACTGGCACGGTGAAGGGCGGAGGGCTTTGAGGTGGAGCGGTTGACTATGGGTGGTTGATGCAAGTTGCGTGGTGCCGAAGGCAGACCGCGGTGACGCGCTACCCACGCATGTGCAAAGTCGAGGTCGGAGGTGCCCGCAGAGCATGCAGTGTCGAAACAGGTCGAGGCACAGAGGAGCGAGGGCTCTGATGTGGTGGTGCTCAGCAGCTATGCAAAGCGAGTTGTCGGTGGTCCACGGGAGAGGAGAGGCTACTCGCCCTCTCGATCTGCTGCGGAAGGGCAGTGCGGCATGCTTGAAGGCTACACGATGGGGGTCTTGGAGTTTCTTGTAGAGCGAGGTGAGCGTAAAGAGGAGGATGATCGGCTGGAGGACAGTTGAACGTGGAGTTCTCCTAGAAGAGCTTGAACTTCAAAGCTCCAGTAGGTCTTCGCCTCGAGTGCAAGGAGGGATACACGAAGCTATGCAGCACACAATAGCTGCAACAGTGGTGTTAACCACCAGATCACTCTTGAAAAGAAAAAGCCATGTCGTCATAGCCGTCGAAACCCACTTCTCGTGTTGTCACCACTGTGATGGGTTGAAGCTAAACCTTTCTCTCTGTAATGGCAGATGCTTTCTTGGAGGGTTGACGAGGTTCATTTTATAGCAGTGGCTGCGACGATTTTACGGGTTGAACGTTACACGGAGGTGACCGTAACGGTCGGAGGTGGAGGGGAGCGAGGGGAAGCAACTATTGCGGGCGACGGGAGGAGAAGCGGTGGGAAAGAGGAGGAGGGGTGTTGAGGAAGAGAACGGTCAAGGGATGTAGGGGACTGTGTGCTATGCATGTGGGAGAGAAAGAAAAGACAGGAGAGAGAGAGAGAGAGAGAGAAAGAAAGAAGAGAGAGGGAAAAAAGAAAGAGAAAAGAGAGAGGAGAAAAGGTAGAAGAAAGAGAAAAAATAATATTTAAAATAAAAGTTAAAATTAAAATGAAAATATAATATTAAAGTAAAAGTAAAATTTAAATTAAATAAAGATAAAAATAAAATAAATTAAATTAAAAATAAAAATTGAAAAAAAAGTTAGCAAATGAAGTCAAATCAAAAAGTGGTCAACACAAAAGTTGTTCGTCACGATGAGATCTACAACTTTCATGGATGACCAAATATCAAAAGAAATCAACTGTACCTTTTAGAGGTATTGTATAGACAATAGAATATCACATTTTTGCTTTTTGTGATTTTTGTATTTTTATTGATTTTAATTTATAGATTAATTTATATAAAATATGTACATAATTAATCTAATTTTTATGGATTTTTTTATAAGTTAGAAAAAGATAGAATAAAATCAATAAAGGTAAAATATATACAAAGTATAAAAGGTCATATTTTGTATTTTCTCTTGATTTTATTCTTCTTATGGATTTTAATTCTTAATGTAATGTTAGTTAATTAATCCAAGAATAACTTAGAGAAATATTTAGGCTAAAATAGGAATTATTTACACATAAAATAATAAGCTCAATATGGGCAAATTACAGATTTTAATCCTTAATTTGAGCATAATTAGTGAATGTTAATAATTGATTTTAAGGGGTTTAGTTAGTGAATTATTAAGAGGATTTTACCAAAATGTCTATATAGAATAGATGCATAATGGATTCATCACAACCCTATACTTAGCTCTCTATTTGTCCCCAAGCAAATTTTAGTGAGTTAGAAGGTTGAATCCCTGGTCGTGCAAGTGCAAATTTCAATACTTGTCTCATTAAGAATTTTTGATTTTAATGGTCCTAAAATTCTAAACTCAACCCAGCTCTTGTCAAAAGGATTCCAACTTCTCTAATTATCAGACTCTCTGTTTGTACATATATCATAAGAGTTATGACATTTAGTGTACTGCAATCATGAGAGTCGAGTCAAAACGTCACTCAAAGTTTTGATCCAAGAGACTCTCCTCAAGACCTAAATCTCAACTCTAGGGTATAAATCAGTTCTTGTGTTCAGTCTACTGTCTCATTAGTTTGTCAGACTTGAAAGTATAGATGACACGCCAGATGATGAAGGATATAGATTTGGGTATTTTCTTCTCTCCCTCACATTGGAACAAGTATCCTCTTGAGTGCCTTATTACTCAACACATGTATTTTTGGATGTTAACCATTGCGTCCGTCAAGAGAGATTGAGTCGTATGTACTTGTTTTCCTGGGAGTACACCGGGGTGTGTCTTCTTTAAGTAACTAATATACTTACACATAGAATTATATCGCTTATGATGTAGAGCCCTTTTTGAGGTACTAACCCGACTCATTGGTCCTAATTAGCTTTGGTCCATTTGGACACTTTGAAAATGGTTGGGAGTGCTTGCCTTTGATTAAAGCACTTTATAATCCGACTTCGTGTTTGAGGGCTCTTTTCTTTCAATATTTCTTTCTTTTCTTTTTGTCTAGCTCCACTGCTTTTACCAATAGTTGGCGCACACTGATCAATAATTATTAAGTTTCATCACACCCTAGCACATTGGCCAATATCAAGAGATAGCATGCAAACTTGTTCACATACTGGCTAGGGTTTGCTGACACTCAGGTTTCTTGAAGCTTTCTTTGACTTTATCCCATCCTCAAGTATCATAAAATCAAGTATAGTCTCAAATATCCAGACCCGGTCCCTCGAGTGAAATCTCAACTCATCTAGTCATTTATGCAGTTGTGCAAGTGATGTGCTGATCATATTCTTAAAGGTAGGGATTAAGCATGCAATATATCACTCACATCTTTCAAACCAGGGAAGTATATAAAACCCTAATGATTAAGGATGATTAACTATGAATCAAAGGACCTTAAAAACCCGAGTTTCTTTCATCCCTCAAGTCTTGAGTGATAGTGAAAATGTTAGGGATAAAACATAAGTTAGTTAGTTTAGTTTTTTCGAAAAAGTTTTTTATTTTTTATATCCCTTATATTTTTTCTTTTTTAAAAAAACATGTATTATTTACTGATGAATCTCCATTTCATCACCTTTATTCTATCATTTTGGCCTCAAAAACACCAACAAATGCATGTAAATAGCATCAAAGTGTACATAATAGCATTCATGATTCATTGTATTAATTACACATTTAATAAGGTTTTTAATGCCAAAATTATAGAATAAAGAGAGGAAAAGAAAAAGGAATAAAATATTGCAAATATTTTATGACCCAAACCCCGAGACCAAGGCCAGTATGGTATTGGTCGACAAGGAATAAAGTAGGGGGAGATAAGGGCCAGTGTATAATAAATACCTCATTTATTCATGCATTTATTTATGCATTTTTGACACATGTTTTGTACGTAATTATTTATTCATCAAATAAAGAAACTTTGTTCATAAAAGTTGCAGATAATAATGTAAATAAAAATACAAAATTGAGTTTGTGTAAAAATAATACTCAGTGTACATTTTATACACAGAATAAAAAGCCAAAATCTCAACTTCACAGACCCATATCTTGCAAATAAAAACTCCAAATCACCCAAACTCACCTTTAATTGTATATAGCTTTCCAAGAACTATTTAATAAAATTAGTTTCATAATTTTTGGAGTCCATATGCAAAAGTTAGGTTTTTGGCCCTCCTTGTACATAGTATTGATTAAAATATTCCATTTATTCATTATTCATTATTGTAACAAATTTATATTTTTAGAATTTTGTAAATAATGTATATAATGCATGTACATATTAAAAGTAAAAGAAAACCAAAAAGAATTTATAAAATAAAATAAGTCTATAAAATTCATAGACAAAATACCTATGCTATCCATCTATATATAAATAAAAAGGACTTTATTCTTTTAATCTTTTATTCTTTTATATTTTTATGTAAATATTATACATAACTCATTAAAAATGTAAATCCAAAATAAAAATCAAGAAAATACATTAAATAAATTAAGTATACAAAATATATAGGTAAAATACCAAGAAGTATACCTACATACACATATACCTATCTATTTAAAAATGGAAATAAACTCATAAAAATTAAATAAAAATACCCCCATGATCAAAAAAATAAATTATAAATTTATAAAATAAACCAATAAAATAATAAAAGAAAATAAACAAATTAAAAATAAAATATACAAAAATACATGTAATACATACATATACACATTATTAAATTAAAACTATAATAAAACACTCCAAAAAAATCAATAAAAATCGTAAATAAATACTACATGGAATAATACACATTTTTTATTTTATAAGAAAAAAATAATAAAATCATTTACTAGGCTAAATAAATAAATTTCGAATAAGGGGTCCTATTTTGTCTTCTAGCGGCCGATCTGGACCAATAGGGCGCCAGCCCTTGTTGGCCGCCTGGTCAACTGTCCCATCCAAGCTCTGGTGCCTATGAACCATCTTTTCCCCGGATTTCATCCATTTTTTACGGGCATCTCTTCCATCGATCGAGCTCGCTTCCTTAACAAGAAATGATCTCGGATGATCACTGATACCCGCCGAACTCTTAGATCAATTAGATACTCATTGGATTAAGTAATAATCGTCGGTCAATAAGGCTATATGCCAATGTCTATAAATAAGAACCTCCACCCCCTTTCTCAAATTTGGCCAATTTTAATCCAACCAAAAGCCTTGATCTCGTTCCTGGAACGTTCCTCGTGACAGGGGGAGTGCTCCAGCGCCTCGAATCGGCCGGAGGAAGGGTAATTTTGACGCGGCGGAGCTCCGACGTCTGCCCTGCTCCCTGGTGGCCCCCGGGTATAAGAGCTGTCTCTTTTATCGCTTTTTAGTTAGGTTTTAATGTCAGCTTTTAATTCCAGTAGTTAGTTTAGTCTTTAGTTAATCAGTGTAGCTTAAAATCAAATATTCGAAGTTCGCCGGAGCCTGTGTCCGACCGCCACGTTCATCCCATTTCAAACCCCATCGTATTCTCCATCGATTGTCCATCTTCGCTCAACCCAGGACCTCTGGTCTTGGCGAATCGAAGCTCCACCTCCGCCGTTCGTCGGAGTTCCTCCGCCTCACTCCATTTCGCTGCAGAGCTTCAAAACCCCGGGTCGAGGAGATAGCCCTCGCTCCCCCGGTTCTTCCTATGCAGGTCAAACGAGGGAAGAGGCCCATCTGGGCTCGATTCAAGCCAGGAAAAGGTTCCTGGAGGTCTTGTTCTTCATCGACCTCGTCCGAGCCATCCAGACCTCCAGGAGCCATGATGGGACCGTCAGTCGATGCGGAACGTCATCAGCTATGAGCAGAGCACTTCAGATGCGAGGGAGGCGCCAGGGCGAGCCAAAGCTTCACGACCGAAGCTCGCCGGGGGCGAGCTTCTTCCTTATTCGTCCAGGCACCTCCAGCGCCGTTAGATCAAAGGAGTCGGTCCAGATCGAACCAACGCCGTCAGATGAAGGACCGCATCAACCGTCCGATCATCGAGGCTGATCTAATCTCAGCCGTCATCTGCGAACCGTCATCGGCCGACGAGAGCGCGACGCATGGCAAGTGGATGAAGGACAGCCGTCGGATCGCGCGCCTATTAGGGGTAAATTTCAGATACAACCCCCCGCCTTTTTGTATTTAGGTTTTAATTCTATAAATAAAAATCCCTGTTGTAAATAATTTGTAAAAATTGCAGAAGGACCCCTGATGTTTTTATATTTGCATATTAGTCCCTCCGCACCTCACGTGTAGTACCCACGTTAGGCGTGTGATTTTTGCACTTAAACCCCGCCGGGTTTTATTAATTGTAAAATGGCCCTGAAAAATAAAAGTAAATGTTTATTTCTGTTGTAATTTTTGCATGTATGCCCCTGAGAAATATTTTAATTGCAAAAATACCCCTACCAGGCCATATATTTTTGCATGCTTTGTCCATTTATTTTGTCCCTTGTATTAACTTGAAAAATGATGCAAAAATGGATATAAGCTCTTGTTAGTGTACCCTTGCACGCTATATTTTTAGTTTTTAATTTTGTTGCATTTTTGCATTTATTAAAAATAAAAAACATGCCTTTTATTTACTGTCTAACTTATAAAATACCAAAAAAATATTAAAAGTCCTCGAAAAATTCAAAAAAAATCCCTAGTGTGTATTTTGACCTATTTTAGTATCAATCCAAAAATCCCTAAAAATCTCAAAAGGAAAACCTTAAAAATCCAAAAATACACAAAAACTTCAAAAAAATGTATAAAATTAAAGAAAAATCAGAAAAATATAAACTCAGTCCCTATTTCGGCTATATTTTATTATCTCGCTGTTTGCTATTTTTGATCCCTATTTTACTCATAGCCAGTACCTATTTCTCTGTTTTCCTTTATTTCAGCTTTTAAAAATACCAAAAACAAGTTGAAAAATACCCAAAAATCACCAAAAAAGTAAAAATTCATAAAAATACTAAAAAGACTTTATCTCTAGATTTTTGACTATTTTTGTAAATATTATAGCACCTCTTTATATATATATCTATATATGTACTCCCTAGTGAACAAAAAAAAAGAAAAAAAATTTATATATATATATATATATATCTATATATGTGTATATGCATCATTATTCATATATAAGATTCTAAAAAAAAGAGAGAGAAAAATTACTATTTATGTATATATATAGATTGTATGTCCTATAGGCTATATACTCACCCTCTAAGGGTATACATATATATTTATATATTTATATTCTATAAATTATATATATATTACCTAATTATATTATTAAAATAAATTTAAAAAATATATATATAAAAGATAAAAAAACCACAAAAGCAGGCTTCACACATAGATGACTCTATGGTTCATGCACATTTTAGGCTATTGCATTTTGTATTGCTCTCTATGGTTCGATCTCTACATGCTTAGTCACTGTACATTTTGTGGTAGAGTAATAAATATTAATTCACATTTTTTGGGACTCAATTGTTTTATTCTTTTATTGTGGGTTAATTGCTGTATAGCACGGGTATTCTGCGAGCGGTCGCCTCAGTGACACTCTATACATATTATTCATGGTAACCCTCGTGGAAAATCCGTGTTATCAGATGGCGCCGTTGCCGGGGAGCAATGAGCATAGCCTAATTTATTTTGTCATTCTTATGTACATTTTTGATTTATTATTTGTTTCATGAGTAGCTATTTCTCTTGTAATTAATCACCATGCTTATTGATTTATTTAATTATTGTTATTAATTTCTTCCTGCTCTAATTTAATTGATTAAACCTCTACTAATGCAATCTTTTTGTGACTTTGATGCGAGGGTCCGCCACGCGAGGATGGCTTCTTGGGGAGCCAAGGCAGCCGAGCTTGGAGCAGGGTGGTCTTCACCTCATGACCATCTGGAGAGAGCATCAAGGAAGCAAGGAGATGGGGATTAGATAGGTGTAGAATATTTAGGATTATTTTTGTAATTTGTGGTGAGAGAGAGACAATTTTGGCATGTAATTAAACATGACTCTACTCTTCACAATGAGGTCCAGTTCCCGGGTGATTGTTCACCTGGGGGCCTCATCGCAGCTTTTCGAGTTTTCATCGCCTTCTTTTATTTGTTTCTCGAAGTTTTGAGCTTTTCGCCTTTATTTTATTTTGTTTTTGTGTGCTTGGAGCCCCTAGATGTAGGTTGCTTGACTCGGTAGCTAGGTCCACACATTAATAAGAATGCATGTTCCTATAGTCTACTTCGTATGGATCTAGTCAAGCTTAAACAAGCCGCTCATTTGTCTCTTAGCCCTTGTGCCACAGCGAGCCCTGTAAAGCGCTTTCTCCTAAACTCAAGTGTGTTGAGCAGAGGAGGGGTGAGCCAAAACCGAACCTTTCGGGCTAGAGATGAATGAGCGACTTATGGTTCTTCACGCTAATAGCAGCTAATGTTTAGGGCGATTTTGTGCCTTGCATACCGACATGTAGATAGGTTTAAAAATTCTGTTTTGCATACCGCATGGAGAGAGCTGGGATGCACTGTAAGTCTTCTAACTCAGCATGCATCATTCGGTTCAATGGTGAGATTTCCATCATGGAACCACTTGCACGGCTTTTCCGCTATCTCCCTCTGATTTTGAGCACCTAGGACTTAAATGAAAATCCACAAAAACGTTAGGCGCCGGTATGAAACAAACTCAAAAAAAAAGTGAAAACCCAAAAATTAAAACAAGGGGACTGCTAAATAAACTTCGACCTTAATTAAAATCCGTAACGGACTATCATTGTACCGGGTTCATAAAGCCCTCATTGTTTTCAGGTACCTTGGAGGGGACCAAAACTCTACTCCCTTGAGCGAGTGCGACCCCCTAAGGATTAAAGCCTAAAAACCAGTCTGCAACTGCCTTGTGTATCGCCTGGATTTCCGAAGTAATGGCGCTTCTATCGTACGTAGGCGAGTAGGGCTTGGTCACCAATGATGACTCCTTATTGTGTGGAGCATCAACCCGGTCTGAAGTATTGAGCATAGGCCACGCCTTCACGGGGGTGTCTGTCTCATTGTCCTGCGTCCGAGTAGGTTCTTGCACGCTCACGGGTGATTCCGTTGCGAGCGAGAACCGAAGTATTGGTTTCGCCTATCGGCTTCCTCTCTCTATTTCTTTGGCTGAGTAGGGATCCAGGAAGGGTTACAAGGACTCCAAAAAGTACAGACTACAGGTTACACAGGAGGAGGACAAGTACGGGATACTCTTCTGGCAGTACTCTCTCTCCTATAGGGTAGCGTACTAAGGACTTGTTATAAGATATGCCTGAAATCACAACTCTAAAAATGAAAAGATAATAAATAGCCGAGCTTTTACGACTTCACATGGCGTGAGTTGGTGAATCCGATTTTGTATTGTGTTTGTATGGATCTAGATTAACGTTCAAAGATCAAGTCCCGCGCCTTTGCGCACATTTTGTTGTTTCTCCCTTTGACCACCCCGCTCAACCGAGCCTCTCTACTGTTTTACACTCCTTTTATTTCTCGTTGACCATCGTATCTTTCATCCAACATCCGATCTTCTCTTGTACTTCGCGAAGTTGATCCATGAATGGTTTCCGTCGGGACCATGCCGACAACCACATCGATTCCATGGACTCAACTCCGCCAATAAGTTCAAGGCGATTCTCGAGAACCCGATCCGAACTTTGCAGATCGATCTCCAGACTCCTCGTTTTCTACCTTTCTCTTGGCCACCCAATAAACTGGGATCACTTTTGTCCCACTTTCGCCATTGTGAATGGAAGTCGATTACATTCTACATCCTTTTCCATTCACAACATGCTGGGGTTGACCTGAATTCCAGCTTCATCACGGCAGCTGAACATTAATTGCAAGCGGTCTGATCAGGACTATCTCATTATGCAGATAGAAAGACAGTGCTAGCCCTGGAGACTACTCTGGAGTTCATCTCATCCGACTCAGACCCTGACATGGCTCCAGGAGGAAAGGGAAAGGGTCAGCAACCACCCCAACCAAAAAGACAGGCGCCAGATCAGAATCAAGTCAATGCACAGCTACTGGCATCTATCCAAGCCGTCCAGCAGCAGTTGACCGAGCAGGCCCTCACACAGACAGCCTTCCAGGACATGTTGAATGATATGATGAACCGAGACGATGGAGGAGGAGGCAGAGGCAGAGGAGGCAGGGGAGGAGGAGGTGGAGATGGAGGTGGTGGTCCTGATGATGATGACCATGAATTACCACCACCAAAGCCAACACTTAAAGAAACATACAATCCGGGAGACAGCCAGATGACCGAGTAGATCCTCATTCCACCGGTACACGCTCACTTTGAGCTGAAGCCCCAGTTCATCGCCCTTCTCCCTGCATTTTATGGAAACACCAGCGAGGAGCCGTACATTCACCTGCAGCAGTTTTCCCGCATTTGCCGTACTACTCACTATCCCAATGTCCCTCTGGACATTGTCAAGATGATGGCTTTCCCCTTCAGCCTACAGGACAAGGCCCTCTAATGGGTCAATCATCTGGGGAAGGTTGTGACGACCTGGGAGGAGTTGAAGTCCGCCTTTCTGCACAAATATTACCCTCTAGGTCGGCTCAACCAGATACGAGTCTGTATCAGTAATTTCTCTCAAGGACCCTGTGAGTCGATACATGAAGCGTGGGAGAGATTCACTGACCTGCAGGAGAAGTGTCCCCATCATGATATTCCGAAGACCAGCTTGGTCTAGAATTTCTTTGGGGGACTCAACATCGAAAGCCAAAGGCTCGTTGACGCAGCATGTGGGGGCTCACATTTTAACAAGGATGAAGACGTAGTCTGGAAGATATTTGAAGAAATGGACGAAGGAGAGGCCGCCCTCTCTTCATCCAAGGCGTATCAAAAGCAGCTCCAGATCCTCCAGAAACAAGTGCACATGGCAACATCCAAGGAAGCAGAGAGAGATGAGAGCTCCAACGTCAGTATCATCGGGGGCCGCCTCTCTAAAGTGGACATCATCGAGAAGCGATCACAGGACCTCGAGAAACTCGCTGTGATCGAGAAGAGGACCCAGAATTTAGACAAGATCGATCAGATCAACAAGTAACTTGAACTATTGGTGGGTACCATCAACTCTGTTCAGTCGGAGACACCATCGGAGACTCCAGCTGAGAAGAAGGACGAGCAACAACCGCAGCATCAGCCTCAGCCGAGCCAGCAGCCACCGGCAGTCCAGCACGTGTACTAAGTCTTCTCACCACCACCCCTGATTCAGGAAGTGAACGGGGTATGGAGCAATGATGCACAGCCGACCCGTCCTCAGGGACAACCCCAGGGTCAGCAATTTGCCACTCGGCAATACCACCAACCTCAGGGTGGTCGTTTTGGACAATCCTCTCAGCCTCACCAACAGTACCAGCAGCCTCCCCAGTTTGCACATCAATAGAGGCAGAATTTTCCATACCAGCAGCAGCCGCAGTACCGCCACCCACAGCCGTATCACCAGTACGCGGCTGCCCCGCCTCAACAATATCAGCAGTATCCTCCTTCCTCGTACCAACAACTTCAACTTCCTGCACCACCGCAGCACCACCAGCAACAACCTCCACACCCATCCAACCAACAGCAGCGTGGACTGCACGCTGAACCATCAGAAGTACCCCCTGCAAACCCCACCATGGATTGTCTGACCCAACTTGTCAAAGGGCGGATATGACCAAGCGGCTTGACCTGACCGCCACCCGAACTACCATTCCGGCGCAGGTCTAAGCCAACCCCAATAATTTCAAAAAGAAAGAGCAGGTAGCATGTGATGTCCTGTCCGTGTCTGGTAATGATATGACTGTTTATTCTAATACTGTTACTCTCAGGAGCGGTAGGGCCTTGCCTCCGCCTGCTACCAGAAGTGGGGTGAATGAAGAAACAGGTGGATCGTCATCTTCCGCATCAACCGTGCCAGCTCCAGGGGCAGGTGAGGAGGAAGAAGAAGGAGAAGCCAGTCCAGCCGTCGTGCCATATCACCAGCAGCCTCAGTAGAAAATACAAAAAAATCAGCAAAAGCAAAAACAACAAAAAGAAGCTTGTAGCCGAAGCGAAGCCGCGCCAGCCTTGGAGGAGCCGCCAGCAGCAACCGATCCCTCGCCAGCCGATGGAGCAGATGCTACTCTTTTTGATCGCCCTGCAGCACCAGCATGTTCAGAAACAACTTGTACCCCTTTTGTAGTTTGGATGTACAACATTCTATGGGCGATGATTTTGATGTAAATAAGAACTCTCATTTTCCTTCCAGTGATGTACATATTCCTTTTCCTCATGCAATACAAAAATCCAAAAAATATTGCAAAACTAAAAAAAGCATTGTCTGATCCTAGTGTTGTGGAGATTTTAGATAAATTGACTGTTGAGATTCCCTTGTTGAAGGCCGTGGAATACATGCCAGCTGTGAAGAAAGGACTGAAAGAGGCATGTACTAACAGGCGTCGCCCAGCGCAAGAAAACAGACGCCGAGATGTAGAAAAGCACGTTCTCTCCATGGCCACTGTTGCAGCCATTAGCAATCTCCCCCAGAAGAAACAAGATACATGAGCACATCTGATCAGTTGTGAGATTTTTGACCATGTCTTCGAGCGCACTCTCCTTGACAGTAGATCTTCCATCAACCTTCTGCCCTCATCCATAGCGCAAGAATTTGGGCTGGGTCCGCTCAAGCAGACACGCATGATCCTTCAGTTCGCTGACCGATCCGTCAAGCGGCCCCGAGGTCTTCTGGAAGATGTGGTAGTTAAAGTGCAGGAAATGAAATTCCCAGCTGACTTCGTAGTCCTTGATATGGACTCGCCTGTACCCCTGCTCCAGACCCCTATCATCCTTGGCAGACCATTCCTTCGCACTTCAGGTGCCGTGGTTGATTATGGGTCTGGCAAGATTACTTTCAGCTCGAACACCCAACAGATCACGATAAACATGAACAGAGAGCCGAATGCCACAACTGATGAGAGCCAGACAACATCCGAAGCATACTGTGATTTTATTGCAGAGATCAGAGATTCATGCTTGTCATTGGACGATCCATGGACCCGAGAAATCCTCTCTTGAGGAGGACTCGGAAAGCGCAGTCAGCGTATGCTCCGACGATTCTTGGGAGACAGATTCTCAGATGCAGGTGCATCTACTTGAGCAGTCACTCCAGACCGAACATGATCAGCTTAGCGCAGAACCGTTCGGTACATCACTGGGATCTCAACAAGATGATGAGGATGGTAAATATTTCAAGGAAGTACATCCCACCACCAGCATAGTCTCTGAAGTGACAGATAAAGTGGACAGGTCAAAACCAGAACTCAAGCCACTTCCTGCAGGCCTGAAGTATGCTTTCCTTGTGGGTGAAGAACAAATGTATCCGGTCATCATCAGCAGCAGGCTGAATCCGGATCAGGAATCTCGTCTTCTCGAGGTTCTAAAAAAGAACCGCAAGGCACGTGGTTGGAGCGTATCAGATCTCCGAGGGATAAATCCCGTCTTGTGTTCACACCGCATCTATTTGGAAGAAGATGCCAAGTCGTCCTGCGAATTTCAGAGAAGGCTGAACCCTAACCTTCGGGTTGTCGTCATGAAAGAAATTATGAAATGGTGTGACGCAGGCTTCATCTATCCCATCTCCGACTCAAAATGGGTAAGCCCACTGCATGTAGTTCCGAAGAAATCAGGGCTTAGCGTGGTCATAAATGAAAAAGGAGAGGAAATTTCTACTCGGGTACCAACCTCATGGCGGGTGTGTGTTGACTACCGCCGTCTCAATGCAGCAACTAAGAAGGACCACTTTCCCTTGCCCTTCATTGATCAAGTTTTGGAAAGATTAGCAGGCAAGGAGTTCTTCTGCTTTTTGGATGGGTACTCCGGGTACAACCAAGTGGCGATCGCCCCTGAAGATCAAGAGAAGACTACCTTCACTTGCCCGTTCGGCACCTACGCCTTCAAGAGAATGCCCTTTGGTTTGTGCAATGCACCTGCAACCTTCCAAAGATGCATGTTAGCAGTTTTCGCCGAGATGATAGGCAGTTTTCTCGAGGTGTTCATGGACGACTTCTCTGTTTATGGTGATAGTTTCGATTCTTGTCTTTAGCACCTAGACAGAGTACTTCAGAAGTGCCGAGAAGTCAATCTAGTGCTTTCATGGGAAAAGAGCCACTTTATGGTCACAGAAGGTATTGTGCTGGGTCACGTCGTTTCCAAACGTGGCATGGAAGTCGACCCGGCGAAGGTGGATGTCATTTCAAATCTTCAGCCACCTCAGTCAGTGAAGAACGTGAGGTCATTCTTGGGGCATGTGGGATTCTACAGGCGATTCATCAAGGATTTCAGCCGCATCGCCCGACCTCTGACAGAACTCTTGTGCAAGGAGACTGAGTTCATTGTTGATCAGCCGGTTCTCCTTGCTTTCAATCAGTTGAAGGAGCTTATCACTCAGGCTCCAATTTTACAGCCGCCAGACTGGTCTCTTCCCTTTGAGATAATGACCGATGCGTCAGATTTTGCAGTCGGGGCTGTTCTTGGGCAAAGGAAAGACAGAGCGCCCTATGCCATTCACTATGCCAGCAGAACATTAGATGAAGCACAGAGAAATTATACTGTGACAGAGAAAGAGTTGCTGGCTGTGGTTTTCGCCATGGAGAAGTTCAGATCCTATTTGTTGGGATCAAAAGTCACAATCTTTACAGACCACTCTGCTATACGATACCTACAGGAGAAGAACGATGCCAAGCCAAGACTGATTCGTTGGATCCTTCTCCTCCAGGAATTCGATTTAGAAATCAAGGATAAGCCTGGAGTCCAAAAATGTGGTAGCAGACCATCTCTCCAGAATAGAGCAGCATGAGCCTCCTCTGAACAGTGCACCCATCACAGAAACCTTCCCTGACGAAGCTATCTTAGCAGTGGATTCTCTTCCCTGGTATGCAGATATAGTCAACTACCTCGCCTCTGGGGTAACACCAGCGGATTGGACGAAAAATCAGAAGAACAAATTCATATCGACCATCCGATTCTACCAATGGGAGGATCCTCTTCTATTCAGGTAAGGAGCGGATTGCATTTGGCGCAGGTGCATCCCTCAGACGGAGCAATTTAGTGTCCTCGAGCATTGTCACTCGCTCGAATCTGGTGGACATCACTCTGAAGATCGGACGACAGCCAAAGTACTTCAGTGTGGCTTCTGGTGGCCCACTTTATTCAAGGATGCAGCGGAATTTGTTAAGCGATGTACTGACTGTCAGAGAATGAAAGGTACACTTACTGCCAAAGATTCAATGCCCCTGAGAATCATTCAGATAACAGATGTTTTCGATGCATGGGGCATTGACTTCATGGGACCATTCCCTAACAGTCAAGGTTTTGAGCACATCCTTCTCACCGTCGATTACGTGAGTCGTTGGGTGGAAGCTATCCCTGCTCGAGCCGCCGACAGCCGAACAGTCTATCAGTTCCTGAAGAAGAACATCATTTCGCGGTTCGGGATACCGAAAATTCTCATTTCAGACGGGGGTAGCCACTTCATTAACAAAGAGGTCAAGAAGCTAATGAAGGAGTACAGCATCGATCATCGTGTCACGTCTCCTTATCATCCTCAGACCAATGGCATGGCAGAGCTATCAAATAGAGAAATCAAGACTATCCTACAGAAACTTGCTAGGCCAAACAGAAAAGACTGGTCTCAACTATTGGACTCGGTCCTATGGGCTTACCGAATCACCTACAAGTCTCCCTTGGGCATGTCGCCCTATCGTCTTGTATATGGGAAACCGTGCCATCTGCCTGTGGAATTAATTCACAAGTCTTTATGGGCAATCAACAGTTGTAATTTGGACTCACGAAGAAGTGGTCAGAAGAGAAAAGATGATCTGAACAGGCTCTTGGAATTCCGAGACTATGCATACGATAACACATTGATGTACAAGGAGAAGGTAAAACGCTGGCATGACCGGCACATCAGACGAAAGACCTTCGATGTTGGACAGAAAGTGTGGTTATTTGATGCAAAGTTGCATATCTTCCTGGGCAAATTAAAGAGTAAGTGGACAGGGCCATTTCGAGTTTGTGAAGTGCGTGACAATGGAAGTATTGCAATATCAGAATTGTCCCCTGACGCACAACCCTTCGTCGTCAACGGCCAACTCCTGAAGCCTTACTTAGAACCAGATGCATTCTTGGCCGTTGTTGACTCTATCCAACTCGTGCAACATGATGACATCCCCACAACTGCTGCAGCATCAGAAGATTCAGACGATGTACTCCAACCACTGTTTATCTAATTTTCTTCTTTTCTTCTTTTATTCTTTTCCTTTTCTATTTTCTTTTTCTATCTAAAAGGTGCCGCCCTTGTAGAAAGTTTTCTATACTTAGGACGTACTTTGTCCTAAGTATAGGGGGGATGTGCACCTAGAGTTTTTCATTTCGGTCTGATCCTCTCCATTGTCTCCTCTTCTTGTCTATACTTAGGAGTATCTTACCCTAAGTATAGGGGGAGAAAATCTGAGTACAATCTGTATATTCCCACCCTCGACCCTCCCTGCTTTTTGTACAGTCTGCTATACTTCGGATTACTTGATCGTAAGTATAGGGGGGGCGGTCAACTTCTCATTCATTCATTTCATTCATAAAGATTCTTTAGATCTGTCTATGCTCAGTACGAGTTATGTCTTTGCTTTTCCTTTCGACCTATGAGGACATAGCTCAAGCTAAGTATAGGGGGGTCGTATATACCTTGTATATACTATAAGCCATAACTCATACTGAAAAATAAAACATCAATTCAATCTAAAAAGCAATAAGTAACTTTATAATAATAAAAGATGATTGTGAGCTCCTCAGGCTCTTTGTACTTATACTGATTATTAAGTCAGGAAAAAGGTTTTGTGAAAGAAAGTTTCTTTGAAAAACCTTGTGAAAATTGTTTGAAAATAGTGTGTACAAGTATTCAACCTTTGAAAAATCAGTTTTGTGTGTAAAATTTATTTTCTTTGCGTGAAATCAAAATGTGTGAAAATCAGTGTGCAAATGATTGTAAAAATTTGATTGTTAAAATTGTTTTGAAAAACCTATCGATGCTGTGTAAAACCTTGGTAAAATCATTTTCAAAGACGTGTACATATTTGCAAAATTATTTTGGACTAGAGTTCTCAAAATTCATTTGAAAAGTATTCTCGAATTAAGTCTGAGGAGTATACACAAAAATCTCTCATTCGTAAATAAGAATAATCCTGAATAAAGCTTATAAGAGCCAAAACCATACCATATAGCAAATACAGTTTTTCTTCTTTGGTATATACTGATTAATAAATCAGGTTTAGTACCTATACAGTAGGATTTGAAAAATAGTGTGAATTGTTTGAAAAAATTTGCTGTGAAATGTTTTCAACTTGTGTAAAATTGTTTGGATTGCAAAACTTTTCTTTGTGTGGAATAAAGGATTTGAAAAACCTATGTGCAAATGTTTTGAAAATGGCTTGTCAAAACTATTGTGAAAAATGTACATATAGTGTGAAAAACCTTTGCAAAAATAGTTTTCAAATGTGTGTAAATGATTGCAAAAATTATCATGTACTATAGTTTGCAAAATGGTTTTCAAAACTAGAGCTGAAGAATAAGAGCATTAATACAAAGATTTGTAAATCAGAAATAAAATGCATAAAATTCTTTCTGGACAACCTAAATAAACTACTTCATTAAAACCTGTAGAGTCTTTATAAATCCATACATTTTGTAAATAGAGCGGCACACCCGTGTAAATAATTGTACGTACCTTTTTGTATGTGTCAAGTTTTTATTTGCAAAAATTTCTCTGTGTAAAAAGATTCTTTGATTCTTTTAAATTCTTTGTGAAAAATTACATCATTCATTGTGCATAGCATAAGCATATTCATATTCTTTTTGAGTGAGCTTAATGATTGAATCAGTCCAATAAAGTCTCAAATTGGAGCTTAATTAGACCTTACCGCACCTAGTGCACTGGAGCCTTTCGGGAACTAGGTTTAAGGTACTTCAGGTCTATGCAGACTTAATTCTTTGAGAAATCAGGGCTGGGTTCAAGTCACCTCAACTGACTAACTAGAACTTTTCGAGACACACGCATGACTCTTGCCGACCGTGACCTAACTTGGACACTTGCACCTTTCACTTGGCTCAACTCAGTTGGAGTGGTGTGGGGGGGGGTTGGATTTGCCCGTCTGAGACGCACATGGATGGAAATATTCGTCCTCGTCTAGGGAGGGAAGTGCACCCCAACCTGGTTCAATAGCCATGAGGTCTAAAGACAGGAGATTGTGGGTTGCGATAAAGCTTCAAAAGAGGGATAGTCTATTGGCTCAAGAGGAAAAACTCCTTATGTAAATGTTGTTGTGCATAGTATTGTGAATAGTATGTTGAAAAAAAAATGGTCAGGCTTGTACAAAAATAAAATGCCTGTGAAGTATGTACATATGTTGTAAAGCCAATAAGCAAGCTTGAGTTCCAAAGTCAAATATGTGAGCCTGCAGCTGGATGACTTGACTACACTGGTCTTGCATCCCAGGATAGGTAGCTACACTGGCTACCGTCCATTCTTCTCTTCACCCCCTCCTCTTGAGCTGGTTGCCACTTGAACTTAGAAGGGAATACCCTGCTCCTCAAGGAAAGAGCTGTTGGATTGGGGAATCATTGGGTTGTCATTCTGGAGAAGTCAGTTCCTTTGTCATTTCAGTTGGGGAGAGCCACTATCACTTACACCGTACAAGTCAGCTTCATAGTTATAAGGGTTGCGTATGATGTAGACCAGTTCTGACCAGGCTATTGAGGTGGGTTGAACCGAGTTCTGTAACTATCGAAGGCTGTTGTATTTTAGAGCTGGTTCCCGACTAGGTTCCACACACATTTACACCCAAGGTCTGACAGGAGCTCCAAATTCAGATTTTATAAAGACGTGCATTGCACTGAAAGCACCCCTATTCACTCTATCCTTCTCTAATTCTCCTTTTTCTTTTCTTTATTCTTTTTGTACTTATTGCATAAGTGTTTGCTAGAACTAGCAAAGGCAAGTGTAGTGGGGTGATGAATCTCCATTTCATCACCTTTATTCTATCATTTTGGCCTCAAAAACCCCAGCAAATGCATGTAAATAGCATCAAAGTGTACATAATAGCATTCATGATTCATTGTATTAATTACACATTAAATAAGGTTTTTAATGCCAAAATTACAGAATAAAGAGAGGAAAAGAAAAATGAATAAAATATTGCAAATATTTTATGACCCAAACCCCGATACCAAGGCCAGTATGGTATTGGTCGACAAGGAATAAAGTAGGGGGAGATAAGGGCCAGTGTATAATAAATACCTCATTTATTCATGCATTTATTTATGCATTTTGACACCTATTTTGTACGTAATTATTTATTCATCAAATAAAGAAACTATGTTCATGAAAGTTGTAGATAATAATGTAAATAAAAATACAAAATTGAGTTTGTGTAAAAATAATACTCAATGTACATTTTATACACAGAATAAAAAGCCAAAATCTCAACTTCCCAGACCCATATCTTGCAAATAAAAACTCCAAATCACCAAACTCACCTTTAATTGTATATAGCTTTCCAAGAACTATTTAATAAAATTAGTTTCATAATTTTTGGATTACATATGCAAAAGTTAGGTTTTTGGCCCTCCTTGTACAAAGTATTGATTAAAATATTCCATTTATTCATTATTCATTATTGTAACAAATTTATATTTTTAGAAGTTTGTAAATAATGTATATAATGCATGTACATATTAAAAGTAAAAGAAAACCAAAAAGAATTTATAAAATAAAATAAGTCTATAAAATTCATAGACAAAATACCTATGCTATCCATCTATATATAAATAAAAAGGACTTCATTCTTTTAATCTTTTATTCTTTTATATTTTTATGTAAATATTATACATAACTCATTAAAAATGTAAATCCAAAATAAAAATCAAGAAAATACATAAAATAAATTAAGTATACAAAATATATAGGTAAAATACCAAGAAGTATACCTACATACACATATACCTATTTATTTAAAAATGGAAATAAACTCATAAAAATTAAATAAAAATACCCCCATGCTCACAAAAATAAATTATAAATTTATAAAATAAACCAATAAAATAATAAAAGAAAATAAACAAATTAAAAATAAAATATACAAAAATACATGTAATACATACATATACACATTATTAAATTAAAACTATAATAAAACACTCCAAAAAATTCAATAAAAATCGTAAATAAATACTACATGAAATAATACACATTTTTTATTTTATAAGAAAAAATTAATAAAATCATTTACTAGGCTAAATAAATCAATTTCAAATAAGGGGTCCTATTTTGTCTTCTAGCGGCCGATCTGGACCAATAGGGCGCCAGCCCTTGTTGACCGCCTGGTCAACTGTCCCATCCAAGCTCTGGCGCCTCTGAACCATCTTTTCCCCGGATTTCATCCATTTTTTACGGGCATCTCATCCATCAATCGAGCTCACTTCCTTAACAAGAAACGATCTCGGATGATCACTGATACCCGCCGAACTCTTAGATCAATTAGATACTCATTGGATTAAGTAATAATCGCCGGTCAATAAGGCTACATGCCAATGTCTATAAATAAGAACCTCCACCCCCTTCCTCAAATTTGGCCAATTTTAATCCAATCAAAAGCCTTGATCTCATTCCTGGAACGTTCCTCGTGACAGGGGGAGTGCTCCAACACCTCGAATCGGCCGGAGGAAGGGTAATTTTGACGCGGCGGAGCTCCGGCGTCCGCCCTACTCCCTGGTGGCCCCCAGGTATAAGAGCTGTCTCTTTTATCGCTTTTTAGTTAGGTTTTAATGTCAGCTTTTAATTCCAGTAGTTAGTTTAGTCTTTAGTTAATCGGTGTAGCTTAAAATCAAAAATTCGAAGTTCGCCGGAGCTCCGCTCCGGCGACTTCTTCATCGTGATCCAGCATGTGTCCGACTGCCACGTTCATCCCATTTCAAACCCCATCGTATTCTCCATCGATTGTCCATCTTCGCTCAACCCAGGATCTCTGGTCTTGGCGAATCGAAGCTCCACCTCCGCCATTCGTCGGAGTTCCTCTGCCTCACTCCATTTCGCTACAGAGCTTCAAAACCCCAGGTTGAGGAGATAGCCCTCGCTCCCCTGGTTCTTCCTATGCAGGTCAAACGAGGGAAGAGGCCCATCTGGGCTCGATTCAAGCCAGGAAGAGGTTCCTGGAGGTCTTGTTCTTCATCGACCTCGTCCGAGCCATCCAGACCTCCAGGAGACATGATGGGACCGTCAGTCGACACGGAACGTCATCAGCTATGAGCAGAGCACTTCAGATGCGAGGGAGGCGCCAGGGCGAGCCAAAGCTTCACGATCGAAGCTCGCTGGGGGCGAGCTTCTTCCTTGTTCGTCCAGGCACCTCCGGCGCCGTTAGATCAAAGGAGTCGGCCCAGATCGAACCAGCGCCGTCAGATGAAGGACCGCATCAACCGTCCGATCAGCGAGGCTGATCTAATCTCAGCCGTCATCTCCGAACCGCCATCGGCCGACGAGAGCGTGACGCGTGGCAAGTGGATGAAGGGCAGCCGTCGGATCGCGCGCCTATTAGGGGTAAATATCAGATACAACCCCCCGCCTTTTTGTATTTAGAATTTAATTCTATAAATAAAAATCCCCGTTGTAAATAATTTGTAAAAGTTGCAGAAGGACCCCTGATGTTTTTATATTTGCATATTAGTCCCTCCGTGCCTCACGTGCAGTACCCACGTGAGGCGCGTGATTTTTCACTTAAACCCCGCTGGGTTTTATTAATTGTAAAATGGCCCTGAAAATAAAAGTAAATGTTTATTTCTATTGTAATTTTTGCATGTATGCCCCTGAGAAATATTTTAATTGCAAAAATACCACTGCCAGGCCATATATTTTTGTATGCTTTGTCCATTTATTTTGTCCCTTGTATTAACTTGAAAAATGATGCAAAAATGGATATAAGCTCCTATTAGTGTACCCTTGCACGCTATATTTTTAGTTTTTAATTTTGTTGCATTTTTGCATTTATTAAAAATCAAAAACATGCCTTTTATTTACTGTCTAACTTATAAAATACAAAAAAAATATTAAAAGACCTCAAAAAATTCAAAAACAATTCCCTAGTGTGTATTTTGACCTATTTTAGTGTCAGTCCAAAATCCCTAAAAATCTCAAAAGGAAAACCTTAAAAATCCAAAAATACATAAAAACTTCAAAAAAATGCATAAAATTAAAGAAAAATCAGAAAAATATAAACTCAGTCCCTATTTCTTCTATATTTTATTATCTCTATTAGAAAAATAGTATGGAAAACTTTTGTGGCTGTTTGCTATTTTTGATCCCTATTTTACTCACAGCCAGTACCTATTTCTCTGTTTTCCTTTATTTCAGCTTTTAGAAATACCAAAAATAAGTTGAAAAATACCCAAAAATCACCAAAAAAAGTAAAAATTCATAAAAATACCAAAAAGACTTTATCTCTGGATTTTTGACTATTTGTGTATATTTTTATAAATATTATAGCACCTCTTTATATATATATCTATATATATACTCCCTAGTGAACAAAAAAAGAAAAAAATATATTTATATATATGTGTGTGTGTGTATTTGCATCATTATTCATATATAAGATTCTAAAAAAAGAGAAAAAAATTACTATTTATGTATATATATAGATTGTATGTCCTATAGGCTATATACTCACCCTCCAAGGGTATACATATATATATATATATATATTTATATTTATATTCTATAAATTATATATATATTACCTAATTATATTATTAAAATAAATTTTAATATATATATATATATAAGATAAAAACCCACAAAACAGGCTTCACACATAGATGACTCTGTGGTTCATGCACATTTTAGGCTATTGCATTTTGTATTGCTCTCTGTGGTTCGACCTCTACATGCTTAGTCACTATACATTTTGTGGTAGAGTAATAAATATTAATTCACATTTTTTGGGACTCAATTGTTTTATTCTTTTATTGTGGGTTAATTGTTGTATAGCACGGGTATTCTGCGAGCGGTCGCCTCAGCGACACTCTATACATATTATTCATGGTAACCCTCGTGGAAAATCCGTGTTATCATTTACACAAGAAATTTAGTATAATATACATAATATACACAGCTTATACCCATACCTGATTTTTTATGAAAACAATTAAAGTACGAGCTATGGGTAAAGTAAATAGAATATATACAAACACACCCCCTATACTTAGCTTCTGTTATGTCCTCATGGCACAAAGTGAAATGTAAACATAGCTTTACTAAGTATAGTTGAGCGAAAAAGAAAAAGAAGCCGACTTGCCCCCCTTATACTTAGACTTTTGAGGACCTAAGCATGGCAGAAAAGCATGAAACATGGCAGTCGAGGGTGAGAAGAAAAGAATAGAAGATTTGTATACACAATGGTATCGGTCTCCCTATACTCAGGATCATGTCAATCTAAGTATGAACGGATAACTACAAGTGGAGAAGCGAGAAGAAATATGGATCTACAAGGTCAAGGAGGTTTGCGATGAACCTTCTTGCGGGAGTGTGGCGGGAGATAGTATGGAGATGTGGAGGGTGATGAAGAGGGAGGAGATGAAGAAGACCATCCATCATCGGAGTCATCCTCGAAAGAATAGTAGTTGTATGCAGAGGATCTCCAACTATTGTCAACCAGAGGTAAGTGTCCATTGATTACAGCTGCACTTATTGCACTTACCTGATGAACCACTTCAGGATCAGGTGAGGATTCTTCGGAAAACACCTAGTTTATAAGGTCAAAGGCGACTTTCTTGATCGGGTTGTTTCGATGTGAAGCATTTGGAGCAAAATGGATAGAGTTCTTCTCCCAATCATGAGTAACCGGTGTGGCATTTATGGCTTCTCGTCAGATGAATCATCGTAAAAGTCAACCAATTCTTGTAGGGTCATGCAAGGCTTTTGGCGAGGGAAATTGTTCCTGGTGGCATTGGGAGTGATGGCTAGGGGTGTTGATATCACCTGATATTCGTGAGTTTTTGTGACATCGGAGGTTTTATGAGTCGGCTCTTTGAATGGTTCAAGTATTTCATGAATTACCGCCGACTCAAAAATTGGTCCACTTAAATAATCGTGATGATCCTTAGAAATATGGTCCAATTCTTCATAAGCTCCCAAATAATGTTTCCTTCTAGGAGCAGTGTTAGGGTAGTGAGAATCCAAATACAATTCAATAGTTGATTTCTCAAGTGTCTCTCCTAGGTTTTATGTATGTGTTTTGTGAAGAGAGGTCTGATCATGTGAAGCAGTTTTATCATGATTACGATTGTTGGTTTCAAATCGGGTTTCCTCATAGCAGGTCGTGCCATTGAGGCTTTGTGCATTGTGGTCTGAGTTTGGAAACTTGATGTCCTAAGTCTCACAATCAACAATTGCCTTGGTAGAGGCTAAGAATGGCTTTCATAAGATGATAGGAGACTCAGAAAACTTTCCGAGTTGCTTAATGTCAAGGACAATAATCCACTTTATGTTCGTCACCTCAGAAATTTACGATGATAGAAATAATTCCCTGTAGTATTTTGGTAGATCGATCAGGCAGTTGAATGATCACCCTAGTCTTTTTGAGTTGTTAGAGTTTGAGTTGGTCAAAAATGGACTTGGGGAGGATGTTTAACGTAGAGTCGTCGTCTAACCAAATATGAGTGAATATAGTATCCTCAATTTGACATGTGATCCGAGTCAACTGCTTGACTTTGTGGCTTTTGATTTTGCGACTCATCACCAATGAACTAGCCATATAAATGACATGATATTCAGTCCTTGATCGCTTCTTGCCTGTCTTTTTAGGTTTAATCGACTCTTCACAAATCTCTTAAGATCGGGCACATATTCTATGGCCTTGATCAATGGAAGTTCTAAGATCAGACTCCTGCAAAATGCTTCCATTTCAGAGTTGTCCAAACTTTTTTTGAATTTTCTTGTTTTTTCAATTTTTTTGGCATTTCTATGTGATGGTCAGTCGAGGTGTCAGTGGTTAATGGAGGTTGTATCTGAGTATTAGTCTCGTGATAGACTAATTGTTCGCTTGGTGGTGGCCTCACTTCTTCATGTTTTTGGATCAATTAGATGAGATCATATATTTTCTTAATTAAAGTATCTGCTCTATGGTTGATCCGAACAATCTCATCCTCAAACATCCCATGACTTGTGACTGAATAATCGTTCTCCATAAGTTGTGATTCGGGCATGTATCCTTGCGTAGAGTATTGATTATTGATAGCCATTAAGGTATGGTCATTAGCCATATTTCCTCAACTCTAATTATCTTGTGAATTATCGAAGGAAAAATGGTCGTACTCAGGAAGAAAGTACTCAGAAATCTTGTTTCTCTGTTAATATTGGTTACTCTATTTTCCATCCTCAAATCTGCTTTCTCTCTTGTGTCCATAAGATAATCAAAATGTGAGAGAGGTGTAATCCATGAAGAAGTGTGGGCATGAGATGGAATGTATGACATGGAAGAGAGTGATGATTGAGGGGACCATGTTTGAAGAGAGAGTTCCCTTGAAAAGAGTGAGAAGAAGGATATCGAGACTGAAGGATATGGTTAGATCCTCAAGCGCATCACGGAAGCGTGAGCATCGTATCGAATACGATGAGGAACGACTAGTCACACTAGTTGTTCAATGTATTGGAGTTTAAAAAAAATTCATGCGACGAAACCACATGATTCAAGAATGCTTCTCGGATCGTTTTGTCTAAACCACAAACAAGTAATAGGATTACCTCTTGAAGCGTGGTTGTGATCGAGTCTCTAAACGAAGAGACCTCCTGTCTCAAGTCCGATCCAACGGAGGAGACGCTTGCGAGCGCAGGGATGAACCGCGTGCTTCTCGCAATCCATGTTGATGATCCAAGCGGCGGATCTCCTGATCTCAACACACGAGATCCGACGTCTTCTTCACGAGCGAGGCGCACTGAAGTAGAAAGAGATCCACGAACAGACGATCGGGCAGCATAACGACGATGCTGCGGCGATGGAAACTTCTCTCTAGGTCATCCATGGTGGACGGCCATGAGAGGAAGAGAGATGGCGTGTAGAGAGATAGAGAGAGAGAGAGAGTTTGCTCCAATATTGCATGTGTCTAAGAGAGCATGGTATGCCTCTCTATTTATAGAGTTTTAAGATCCATGGATCTTAATCCATGGGACATATAAAATCAATGGATGAGATTGATTTATGTCAATCCAATGGTCAAGAATGTTGTTGGTAAAAGCCAACAACTTGTAATTTAATTTAGATTAAAATATATTTGACAAAATCAAATATAAATCAATCCTAAATTACACCAACAAATCAGGAGAGAATATACATGGAGATTACATCTCCATGTACATTCAAGGGGGACGACCACCCATTCCATATAAGAATTGGGTGCCGCCCACCACCTTCCATGTGGGGCAATCTCATGGATTTCCATGAGATTGCACGCCTCCTTGAATTTCTCCATTATTTATTTCCAACAACTTTTGTTGGGATTTATTCACCAAAAATAATTCACAATTAATTTTGGAAATATTGCAATCTTGACATTGGAAATTTGTGAATCACATTCACAACCCAAAACAAA
This sequence comes from Ottelia alismoides, assembly GCA_037367405.1. Lineage (NCBI taxonomy): Eukaryota > Viridiplantae > Streptophyta > Magnoliopsida > Alismatales > Hydrocharitaceae > Ottelia > Ottelia alismoides. The sequence goes on along the minus strand of JAZKJV010001153.1, from coordinate 566,724 downwards.
ATATAATTTACATTTTCAGTTAATTAGACAATGTGTATCCAATACACATTAATAATTTAATCAATAAATATAAATTATAATTAGCTCTCTCTAATACATTATAAATCACATTTATAATATATTATGAGTAATTGGATATTACTATCCACATTATTCTTATCCATAATAATTAAATCACATTTAATTATATTGGATAACTTATTCTCATGTGCCCAAATAATATGAATCAAATTCACATTATTCACATCTTTGATAATCAAATCACATTTAATTATCTAAGATAACTCTCCTTATAATATGAATCAAATTCACATTATTCATGGTAATTAAATCACATTTAATTATCCATTTTCTCAACGCTCGGATACATATATCAACGATAGAATTATCCATGAACTCTTTCAAGGATAATGCGCTTTCTCCGTGAATACTTGGAGATAAGGACATGGCGATTGTATTGTTCCACGTATAGTGACTTGGATATTGAAATAACATCTCAAATCCAGATCTCGGGACTCCCATAGACGCTTGATTAAATCAAGACAACAAATCTAATCTTCTCATTGCATCTGAATCATATTCAGATCAATGTCCAACATTTGGATCAAGATCAGATTACTTCTCTACTGAGAGGAGTCACTAAAATCCAGACCTGTTTCATCACTCCCTAGGAATGGAAGCATCATGGTTATACAATCGTTTATGATCACATCACCCTTAGGTATTCCCAATACCTGTACATCCTGCATACTGGAAGACTCAGAATAAACCCGAAGTATTAGATCAACTTTATATTGTCTACTTCATGGTTTTATCAGTAAGTTTCTCATTTTGATCATTGGGAGTTGGTATCGATCATATACTTTCCAAAAGCATATATCATACCTGGGTCTTGATCATATACTTTCCAAAAGTATATATCAAACCTACAAATTCAGTCAAGCTTCCAAAGCGAGACGACCGTGCGCACGGAATTTGATTCTTCCCAATATCTCGTGAGTGAGCTCATGTCTTCCGGTTCAGTAGTGAACCTGTATGATCCCTTTGAGAGATCGATTACTCAATGCCCTTATATGCACACCAGCGCGTCGGTGTATAGACCTTGGTTAGGTCATCAACCTATTGGTCTGCCAAATGTACATACTCAGACATATAGTAACACATCTGTCTCCGATCAGAGGATGCATGCCTATATCATGACAGCATACGATATAGGACTTTGGTTATCTCGATCTCGTTAAGTCAACTCTTTAACCTAACTAATCTGACACCTCTGAATCTCTATTCCTAAGCAGAGGACCTGCATCAAGAGTTCAGTCAGATATCAGTCTAACTGAGAAAGGATTGCCATCTCCTACTCAGGCTGGAGATCATCTCTTAATAATCATTTGATGATGCTTGATGAGTCCTCAATCTAACTCATTAGATATTCATCTAAGCACCATCCTCTATGATTCAATAATTGAATCAACAACTGTATGATCATTAAGATGGCCATGGTACATAACCCTAATTGTACTAAGGGACCTATTATGCAAATTATGTATTCTTCATTTCAGATTAGGGAATGATATTTGCAATAACATTTATTGCATAATGGCTCGCCGTAGGCTCGCATGTCCAACAATCTCCCACTAGCCCAAAGAGCCGTTAATGGGCTAATCATTTAAACCCACACTCATGTGACAATCATAGGCTATTTAGAAAATAGCTAGGTAAGTTGATCAGTCACTCTGTTCTCAAGAGACTACGCCAAGTCCTTTTACGGTACTTGCATATCCCCTAGTAACAGTACTCGCATCCAATGCGAATGTTGCATCTTATGCAACCAATACTCAATTTTGTTATAGTGTCCTTGACACTATAGCTCGATAATTATTATAACCAGTATGCCCATAATCCTTATCAAAATACCTTTATTCCTAGAGATCTCTATCTCCTAAGGTATCTACAGTTAAGACCCTTATATATCACTATCTACAAGGTCTTAAACTTTTGAAGATAAGACTTTGAGATCACTATCTCTAAGTTTCATCATCTTTGAAGATATTGTTATTACTGCAATCAAGTGTTTTGTTCCATATTAGGATTAGTAACAAATTACTACTCCTACTGCATGGCAGACATCTGGCTCTTTTGCACATCTAGCATACACTCAGCTTCTTGTAACTGATGCACAAGTGCAAGCAATTCTAGCAATCACTTCCTCAATTCTCTGAGGTGCTATCCCTTTAGATAGGTCACTATCATATCTTAAGGGAAGGAAGCCTTTCTTGGAATTTTCAAGAAAATGGAATAAGTCCAAGGTGTACTACTAATGTAACTGTCCCAATATCCTCTTCTCTTTACTTCTGAACAACTTCAGAACTAAGATCTAAGAGGTATCCTTGAGATCATGTCTCGAGGTATGGGATAACCAGATTATAAAACACTTATTATTATCATCCTTAGATCATTCCAAATGATTAGGATAATATCTACATTCAACACAATGAACACAATGGCACTCCCACTAAGCTTCACATGGTTCATCAAGATTTTATCTGAAATCATAACATTTATAATTTCATCAAATCTTATGTTCCAACTATAAGAAGCTTATTTGAGTCCAAAGATGGAGTTCTCTAGCTTGCACACCTTGCTTTCCTTAACCATGAAGCCCTGGTGCTACTTCATATGAATATCCTCAAAGAGGTATTCATAGAGGAATGCAATCTTGACTCACATCATGAAGATGTCATAATCAAGTTGTGTAGCTATAGTTAGCAATATTCTGATGGGTTAAAGCAAGGTCACTGGAGAGCAAGTCTCATCGCAAGCGATGTCTTCTCTTCGGTGTGTAGCTCATGGCTACGAATCGTGCTTTGAAGGTCTCTGCCTTCTCATTAGGTTCCCTCTTTCTCTTGAAGATCCATTTACACCATAATGGGTCTAAACCATATAGTTGGATCCTCGAGGGTTTATATACAACATTTGTATATGAAGTCTACTTTAGACTTTTATTGCTAACATCCATCTTTCCATGTCATGATCCTCGAGAGCTTCATCACATGAAGTCCGATCATTTTCACATGGAATACATCCTCAAACTTATTTGAAGAAGTATTAGTGTTTCATCTTCAATTATTCCTTTTAATTTCCGATTTCAGGAGCCTCATTATCTTCTCAAGATTAAATGAGTTCCTTTACTTCATTTTTATCTTGATTCTTAAGAGAGTCATCCTCTAAGAATCACATTCTCAAAGATGAGATCTTTTAAGAATCTCAAGGTCATAAAGTAGGTATACAATACCATCCTTTATTTTCCTAATGAAGTAGCACTCTCTAATACCAGATTCCGGCTTAATTACATGGAACCTTATTAAGGATATATAATGTAGTCTCTACTACATATATATACCTGGAAACTAAGAGATAATTATGCTAAGATTAATCATTGATCAAATCATGTCACACATGATAAATTGTATCTCCCTACAACTCTATTGAGTTAAGGTTCACTAGGAGGATTGAGATAAGAATGATATTCACATCTCCATAAGGTATTCCTTGAATTCATCTAATAGGTACAAGCTACCATGGTTAGATCAAATTCATTTAATCTTCTTACAAACTTTGGTTCTAAACCAAAATTGTGAAATCTTTGAACATTTCAAAGGTTTCTAAGTGAAGAGGAAAAATCTCATATCACAAATAATCATCAATAGATATCACATATCCATAATGTTTACTATGATATAGATGATTCACATATATCAATATGTATGAGATCCTGAATACCTTAACATCTTACACCATTCCAAAAGAAAGGTGTATTGGACATTTTTACTTTGAATACAATATTCATAAGTATGTAAGTTTTGAAATTTTAGACATTCTAAAGTTTCATCTCTTACTTGTCTATTTATCTCATCAACAGACATATGTCCAAAAACATGATGCCAGATCATTGTCAAATGATCTTTATCCTCGTATTGATCTTTAAAAGTTTAGTTTTCAGTATTAGAAGTCTTAATGAACCATTCATTATTTTTCTAATTTAGTGGAGTCCACTCGATGTTAGATTACTATCTGAAATATCCTCATCATAACTCTTTATGATAGGTCTATTTCAGAATTCATGTTTATTTCCAATAATTAAAAATAAACAATGAGTGTATTCTAATATCTAGGTCATAGAGACATCATCTAAGACTAAGGGCTCCCACTGAAAATATGAAGTCTATTGATCCAGTGGAAATTGTTGCAACAATTGCATTACCTCCAACATGGATGGCCATTAAACCTTAAGATCAAATTTCTAATATTCTAATACAGATGCAACCAATTGCAAGTGTCATTAGAAGATTGAGATACAATTATTAGACTTTATCTTATCAAATAAGCAAGTCAATTTCAATGATTATATGTAGATTATTCTGATGTACTATCTGATTCCTTCTCTAAGGATTCTAGATAGATTTGATAGTCATACTATCAACACATCAACTTATTGCAGTATTTGGCATTCATCCAACTCTTTGGATGTCATATGGAAGTCATAGAAGTACAGTCAACTCTTTGACTATACTACTTACTTGGGTCCAACCCATGCTTCCACTGCACTCCCTTTATCTATAAGCAACCATTGCTCAAGAAAAGGATGTTGAAATCAAAAAATTTCAATATAAGAGTATTTCAACATTTATACATGCTTCATTCAATACAATATGAATATTATGAAGCTTCAGGAATGACTAGAGTAAAGATAGTAGAATGATGACACTCATCGTATCTACATCCATTTAAACTCTTAAAACTTAGGTTCAGGTAGGTACTCAAACAATTTGAATACATCATCTCCTATAGAGCCACCATTCTGCATAATGCAGAGAACCACGTCATTCATGATTATATGTCTAGAGCACATATGTATGCCAGAACATCTTCTTAGATTTTATAAGGATTATTTGATAATTACGATCATTATCGACATGTCACTTCAAAAGGTATATTCGATGAGATCAAGACTTATAGAGACATACAAACCCCAGGGTTTCAGTCTTATTGTCTTATTTAATTATCATTCCTCATTATTATGAGGAAACTTGCACATTTCAATCGCATACATTATGTGTCCAATTGCAAGTACAATATCTGGATCGTAGATCCAATCCATGATATTCTACTGATTATTATTGAGTATAACATTGAGTGGGATTAATGAAGGATTATCTGAAATAAGAAATTCGCATAAACTTATATAAATATATAATTTAGTTTGATTTAGGAATTTTATATCAAAGTTGTCTTGCCATGTCATGAAAGTTCATTCCCTTGATCACCTTCAATGTAAGAGATATACTTACCATTATATCTCAAGCAAGATATGGGATCTCCTTTCTTATCTTTGTTACATCCCAATAATATGAGAACATGTAACTCGGATAAAAAGAAGCGGAAACACATTCCGCCTTGCAAGTCCAACTTACATCTCTCAATTCGGTCTTTAACATCCGGGTCCACCACCCCTAAGGTGATGTTGACCCGTCATTAATTGAACCAACCATCAACAAGAATACAACTCGCTATGCGCAATCCAATATCGCCCCAATAATATGAGGACCTGATATTGGGGTCACTGCGCATACGTCCTTACTCTTTCGAGAAGCGACAAGCCCGATCCAAATGGATCGTATGCAGGAGCTGTCACTTCGGACAGGCGTCTCCTACATACAATATCTGGCGACGGAACCCTTCGCCTTGACGGGAGACCATGGATGTCACTTATGTGATCCTCCATATCATATTCAAATTCTAATTAATTATCATGAATCATATTCACATAATTAATTCTTCCAAGGGAAATAACACATCTATTATAATAGAGTGTTTCTAATTAGATATAATTAACTTAATCATATTAAATTAATTTTCAATCCAATTCAATCAACAAACTTGATTTTTTTACTTGAATATATGGTATTATCTCAAAATACGTATTAATTCAAATTTTAATAATTAGAAAAATACATCATGATCTCTCAGGCATCATTCGTTCCCTACCCGTTGTCATGGCCAGTACCGGCGGGAGTGGGATGGACCGCATAAGTTGCAACCCGCTACCCCAGCGATCCCCGACTGACACCATATCCGCCTCGGGAAAAAATAATGCCGAGTCGATCATTTTGTACTTGAGATGATCATTGGTTCTTCAACCGAAAATATACCATATAACAATAATCAAAACATTTTTTATTATAAGGAAATTTGCTAGACAAATTCCCAATCCTATTCAAGAAAGGAGTTTGATGATTGTGTTTCCAATTATGATCTAGATCAAATCTAATCAATCAATTGGTTGAGGTCAAGTCAATTAAGGAAATAATCATCATTAAATATTTTTCAAATATTTTACATAATTATTTCATAAAATTAACAATTAATTTCACTAATTGACAATCACATGGTTCTTGATTAGGAGAGTAATTTCAGCAGTGACCTCTACTTACTAAAATTAGCATATCTCAATCATTTTAAATCCAAATTAAGCAAAGTAAGTTTCAAAGTTTGATAATTTATTTTACAACAGAACCTATGTGATTTGCATGCATTTCAAGGTGTTCTTAAATAGTAATTAACTCCTTAATTACGTTAAGATTCGCAGTTCCTGTAACAGTGAATACATGTTCATTAAAACGACCATATCTCAAGCAAACGGAATCCAAATTACGTAAACTCAGATCCTATGGATTCCTTATTTAATGGGGAACAGAATCCGAGTTCTTTTTGTTTTTAAACTATTTAAACACGGCCTAAAATAATCACTAAACAGAGATGCGAAAATAAAATGCGATAAAACTTTCGCAACACTAACGAACCCAAGTCGCATTCGGTTTTATGGATCGTATCCAAAACCTTCGACCTAAGGCTCTGATACCACTTGAAGGATATGGTTAGATCCTCAAGCACATCACAAAAGCGTGAGCGTCGTATCGAATACGACGAGGAACGACTAGTCGCACTAGTTGTTCAATGCAGCGGAATTTAAAAAAATTTTCATGCGACGAAACTACATGATCCAAGAATGCTTCTCGGATCGTTTCGTCTAAACCACAAACAAGTAATAGGATTACCTCTTGAAGCGTGGTTGTGATCGACTCTCTAAACGAAGAGACCTTCTATCTCAAGTCCGATCCGACGGAGGAGACGCTTGCGAGCGCGGGGATGAACCACGTGCTTCTCTCAATCCATGTTGATGATCCAAGCGGCGGATCTCCTGATCTCGACACATGAGATCCGACGTCTTCTTCACAAGTGAGGTGCACCGAAGTAGACGGAGATCCACGAACAGACGATCGGGCGGCATAACGACGATGCTGTGACGATGGTGACTTCTCTCTAGGCCATCCATTGTGGACGGCCATGAGAGGAAGAGAGATGGCGTGTAGAGAGAAAGAGAGAGAGAGAGAGTTTGCTCCAATATTGCATGTGTCTAAGAGAGCATGGTATGCCTCTCTATTTATAGAGTTTTAGGATCCATGGATCTCAATCCATGGGACATATAAAATTGATGAATCCACATTTCATCATCTTTATTCTATCATTTTGGCATCAAAAACCCTAGCAAATGCCTGTAAATAACCTTAAGTATAGCATTTTAGCATTCATGCATGTACCTGTAATTAGTGTATAAAATACTGTAATTAAAGCCAAAATATAGAATAAATAAAAGAAAAGAAAAAGAATAAATTATTGTAAATATTTTATGACCCAAAACCTCGAGACCTAGGCATCTTGATGAATAGGTCGACCAAGAATAAAGTAGGGGGAGATAAGGGTAAAAACACCAAGAAAATACATGTTCATTTTATCCATTCTTTATTCATTTTGGGACCTATTTTTTGTTCCACTTTTTATGCATACAATAAAGAAACTTTGTACATGAAAGTTGTAGATAATTTTATATAGAAAAATACAAAATTAATTTCACTCAAAAATAATACACAGATAAAAAGTTATGGTCTGAATAAAAATCCAGAATCCCAACTTCCCAGACCCGTATCTCACAAATGACAACTCCAAATGCATCAAACTCACCTTTAATTGTATATAGAATAAAATAATCTATTTAATGGTGGTGGTTTCGCATTTGGCGGAGCTACGGTTTGAAAGATGAGTTTTTGACCCCTATTGTACAATTGTACAGATTAAAATATTCAATTTATTCTTTATTCATTATTTTCATATTTTTATATTTTTATAATTATGTAAATATTACTTATAGTAATTATGTACATCAAAATCAGAATAAAAATGCAAAGAAAACTCAAAATAAAAATACTTGTATATACAAAACACAGGTATTATTTCTATGTTTATACCTATTCATTACACACTTATATTTTATTTAATGTACAAAACACATCAGAAAAATAAAACACAAATATAGAGTCAAATTCCTAAGTAGTACCTGGGAATTACTTAAATACCTAGGTACTACTTAATGTTTTTTTACTTAAAAACTACAGAGGTGTCGCATGATGAACATGCGACACCCCTTAAGTTTTTTTTACCCAGGAACTGCGTATGTGTCGCATGTTGGATATGCGCTATAGATAACGCATATTCAACATGCGATATTGGTCCTAAATAAGCCCCGCGCCCAGCGGCCTTCCCATTTCCCCAACCCTTGCCCTCGTGCCCTTCGTTCTCCAGCACCCCAGCCGCCCGCGACGCCAACCTCAGCACCCGCATCTTGAGATCTCCTCCTCTCTCAAAAACCCCTCTTTTGGTAACTCCTAGCCCCGCGGAACACTCCTTTTCCGTGTTTTCACTGATTGACACCGTCCTAGCCGTCCCGGCTTCTCATTAGGGCTACTCACTTGTTGCGAACAATTGGACTTGGTAAAACGTTTTCTTTAGTTATTGTTTGTATCATATGCATGTTATTTTCATTTCTCGAATGTATGACGTTTGCTTGTACGTTGTGTCACGTATTAGGTTAGAATGGAGCAGTTGTATTGTATGTGTCATTTGAGTAGTACACTCATGTGCGGATCGTCAACCAACGTGAGGGGGTTTGTGTTGACTCCTAATATGACGTTCGATGAGATGTTGAACTTGGTTTACCGTAAGTTCAACTTGGATGTTGACAGTCAACAAATCCGATTATTACATCGCATCCCTCGAGGCCCAGGGGAGGAACCGTCATTTTCATCTATTGTCGATGATGATGATGTGCAGGCAGTTCTTATGTACGCTCGGACCATTGGGAAATCAATGCCTACCGATATTTATGTTGAAGATGTATCTGTGAGCGAAGTCCCCACTGTTATGACTAACAAGGGACCGTCTGGAGTCCCGAGCACACAAGCAGCAGTTGTCCGCAGCACGCCACCAAGAAATGTCCCAACCATGGGACCCTACTTTGATACGGATGCGCCTGTAATGCAGCCAAGCACGGTTCAGGATTTGGGCTTGAGTGAGCCGTTGCTGCGAGAGGTTAACCGGATGGATCAGGATTTCATCCCTTGGGGGACCGATGATGACCTGGAAGAAGGTAGCGAAGATGTCGAAGATGATCTGATGGACGAGGAGCTCCCAACTGATGAACAAACCACGCATACTATTACACCCCGTATACCCTTTTTTGGGGTTAGAGGGTCAAATACTCGTTCAACATATGAAGACGACATTCGAAGCAAGTCTAGACTTGATGGTGTTGCTGACGAAATCCGCAAGGGTAGGACGTTCAAATGTAGGGAGGATTTGGTTTACGCTGTGAAGAAGTTCCACATTCTATCACATTATGACTTCATTGTCAAGGAATACACCAGCTTGATATGGTCGGTTTTTTGTACGCAGAGATCAAATGGTTGCGTTTGGTATTTACGAGGACATTTCAGAAAATTTGATGGACTGTGGGTGATCTCCAAGGTTGTTGGGGCACACACTTGTATAAACCCAACAGTTAATCAGGATCACCCTCAGTTGGACTACAAATTCATGTCCAGATCATTGCTAACTCTTGTTAGGGATGACCCTAATGTTTGTGTATCAAGCTGTAGAGCTCACATCCACGAGATGTACAACTACTGGGTTTCAAGGAAAAGGGCTTGGGATGCTTGAAGGAAGGCCATCGGAATCGTATTTGGTGACTGGAAGAAGTCATACGCTGAAATGCCTTTTTCTTTTGCATGCAATGAAGGCTGCTATTCCAGGGACTGAAATTGATATTTAATATAGCGACCATCCTGATCCTCGGAAACCTCTCTGCCGCAGATTTGAACGATGCTTTTGGGCATTTGGTCCTTCCATTGAAGCATTCAAATATTGTCGGCCTCTGATTAGTGTTGACGGGACACATTTGTACGAGAAGTACAAACAAAAACTGCTCATTGCTTGCGGTGTTGACGGGGATAAACATATTGTTCCCCTTGCATTCGGGATCGTCGACGAGGAATCCTTGTCGTCATGGAAGTGGTTTCTTTCGTTGGTACGTGTAAGGGTAATCGGCATGCGAGCTGGACCAATATGTATCATCTCTGACATGCATTCTGGTATAAAAGCCGCTATGAAAGATGCTGACGTCGATTTATTAGAACCCTTTGCATATTGGCGGTTTTGTACGAGACACGTCGCGAGCAACTTCAATAGCGTCTTTAAAAATGGCTCCATGAAAGCTCTGGTGCAAGCTGCAGCATTACAGACGACACCTAGGAAGTTCGCGTACTTCATGAGGAAATTACAAGAGTGGAATAATGGAGCAGCTAGATGGTTTTCAACTCATGATTGTCGTCGTGAGAAATGGACCTTGGCCTATGACGGTGGGTATAGGTTTGGTCAGATGACTACAAATCTGAGTGAAAGCTACAATGCAGTTCTTAAAGATGCCCGTTGCTTGCCAATCTCTGCGTTAATTGAGAAGACCTTTTATAATTGTGTGTCATACTTCATTCAACATTTTGAAGAAGCAAGCGCAGCCATTGCTGCTGGTCGAAAATTCACGCATTACGCATCCACAGAGTTGACCCGTTGGACATCAGCTGCGTATGGGCACACAGTAACTCAGGTACAAGTACAACAAGAAATATTATTCGAGGTGTCTACCAGGGCTCGACGGACGTCTACTGGTATTCGCGGGCGCAAACAGTACACGGTAAATTTGCTACAAAGGAAATGCACTTGCAATAAGTGGCAAATATATCGTATCCCATGTTCCCACGCCATTGCAGTCATTTCAAAGCGTCGGGCTGAAGTGGATTCCTATGTTGGAGAGTGGTACACCTGGGAGAAACAGTTGCAGGTTTATAGAGGGCAATTTTTTCCCATCGATGATCGTGAAACATGGGCTCCCCTCGAATATCCTGAGTTACGACCGGACCCAAAGCATAAACGCGGTAAAGGTCGTCCATGTACAACAAGAATACATAATGAAATGGATGTTAGAGATGTGATTCGCCAAAATACTTGTTCCTATTGTGAGATATTGGGTCACACACACCGTGAGTGTCCCAACAAAACCGCAAGGGATTCTCAAGCATCCACATCAAATGCGTCGACGGCGAACAGGAATAAGAATAAATGTGGAAATTGTGGTGGCCAAGGTCACAACCGACGTAAATGTCCAAGTTCGAGTAAGTGTGCTTCCCTCGTATATTATTAATTTTCATTGTGGTAAATAATTGTTGCTTTTGTCGAATATTGTTTTTTTAGATTGTATTGTGTAACATTGAATATTGTATTTTTCAGATGGATCCCGACCCAGTTGATCTTCAGTTTTTGCACCTTCAGGAGCGACATCGTTCACGTCGAGTTTGGGCTGGAGATGTAAGTAATTATAATTTCTTCCTTCCTTCAATTTTTTTCCTAACAATTTTCTTGTAGGAATCTTCGTGGTTGCGTTGCCGACGACGAGAGACCCATGTACGTCGGATCCCTTTGGATGACCGGCTACTGCCTTACGTAGTCGAAGCAGGATTTGGGTGCATCTCAGAGCTCGAGTTCATTACCCTGGATTGGCATCTGGTGACAGCGTTAGTTGAACGGTGGAGACCCGAGACGCACACCTTCCACATGCCTAGTGGGGAGATTACTATCACCTTGCAGGATGTTGCATTCATCTTGGGGCTGCGAATTGATGGGCCTGCGGTTACTGGGGAGACAACACCTGGAGCGACATGGGCAGATACATGCGAGGAATTGTTGGGCGTTAGGCCACTGCCCACAGACATAGTTGGCAGCAGGGTGTCAGCAAGCTGGCTGTCCACCAATTTTTCAGAGTTGGCTGAGGATGCAGACGAGCTAGTCGTACAGAGACACGCTCGAGCGTACATTTTGCAGTTGCTTGGTGGAGTCCTATTCACGGACAAGTCTGGGTCCTTGGTTTCACTTATCGCGCTACCACATCTACAGGATTTCGAGTTCTCTGGGACACTGAGCTGGGGATCAGTCGTACTTGCATATCTTTACAGGCACCTTTGTTTAGCAGCAGACATGGCGACCGAGGAGATTGGAGGCTCGGTCATACTCCTTCAGCTATGGGCATGGGAGCATTTCCCCCACATTGCTCCCGTTGTTAGGGACAACAGAGAATGGTACGGGCGCCCGTTAGGAGTACGCTGGGCAACGGCGTTTGCCCATCGTAGACAGCCCACACACGTGGTGAGACCCTACAGGGATGCTTTTGACATGCAATCACCCGACCAGGTAATTTTACATTAACAAATTTTTCCTATATCAACAAAAGAAATACTAATCGTAATACAATTTTTGCATTCAGGTATTTTAGACTCCCTATACCGATGAGATCCGCGCCCATCTCCCAGCCAACTCTCTAGAAGGCGAACACATTTGGAGAGCGGAAGTGCCTTTGATATACTTCCACATTGTGGAGTATTACTACCCAGATCATTTCATGAGGCAATTTGGGGGTCTTCAGGATATTCCAAGTCGTTGCTCCACCTTTCAAGAACTCCACGCTATCGATTTGAAGGGGAAAGTACATGTAGATTGGAGGGCAAAACACAGCTTGCATATTGCCCGGTGGGATGAGCGGGAAGTTAGAATTATTCGCATCGATCGGTCCAGAGGGGTATTCGCGACGCCCGCATACGAGCAATGGTATCGGACCATTACTCGAAGATTTGTTGGACGTTTAGGTGCAACTCTGGCAAGCAACGTAAGTACTCAAACTATAATTTTTTTGGTAAATTAATTAAGAAAACTGTTTCAAATTTACATCTACGTCTTTTCCTTGGATGCAGCTCGCTTTGTGGAGCCGTGTCTACGACATTGGACACGAGGAATGCCGCGAGATTGCGGCACAAGTGAAGGCGGAAATGACGGAGTGGCTGTCATTACAATTTGCAGATGCGGTAACGTTACATGACGAGTGTGCAGATGTGGCAAGGGAGGAGGTAAGGCGAGGAAGGGCAAGAGGACGGGGAAGAGGAAGAGGTCGAGGTAGGGCGCGTGAACAAGTCGCGGAACCCATGGACTATGAAGAAGCTGCTGCGGAAGATGATAACATTGCGCAAGGAGACTACTTCACACCTGCCACCGAGCGACCACGAGAGGACTTGCCAACGCCTCAGGCACCGTTGAGGCATGGATTGGACGCCAGCCAGACACGACCAACTTACTGCACACTAACGCCGCCGTCGATGCCAACGTTCGAGGAAGATGTCCCAGGACCCTCTCAAATCCACATGATAGACGAAGCGAACCGTCTATTACCGTTCCATCCTCCAGATTCTACGATTACATACCAGCGGAGGAAAAAACGTTGACTTGTAGTCATTGTAATTTTTAATATGATGCAAAAAATGTAATGTATATTCATGAATGAACAAGTCTACTTATATTAAATATTTGGAATGTCTTCTTTGGGTCATACATCTTTCATTTGAAACATTTGATGTTTGGAATGTCTGGAATGTTTGCAATGTCTGGAATGTTTGCAAAAAGATGTCTATTTACATTAGAAACATGGAATTGACATGCTTTTTCAAGGGTTTTTAGAAACATGAAATTCCATAGCCCACACATGGCCAGCTATTTTCGAGGGAAATTTCCTGTTAGGACAACGCATATTGAAAATGCGTTATATGTTGAAATTCAAAGCCCACACTTGGCCAGCCATTTTCGAGTTAAATTTCCTGTAAGGATGACGCATATTGAAAATGAGTTATCAGTATACTCTACAGGCTATCGGACCATTGGACGAGACGAGTGATTTTCGAGGGAAATTCCCTGGACAAATGTCGCATATGCAACATGCGATACCTGTACAGAACATTTCGAGACCAGGCATCTTCGAGGGGAATTCCCTGGATATATGTCGCATGTTGAATATGCGTTATCTATAGCGCATATCCAACATGCGACACATACGCAGTTCCTCGGTTAAAAAAAACTTAAGGGGTGTCGCATGTTCAACATGCGACACCTCTGTAGTTTTTAAGTAAAAAAACATTGAGTAGTACCTGGGTATTTAAGTAATTCCCAGGTGCTACTTAGGAATTTGACTCCACAAATATATTTATGTGTATAAAAGTATTTTATGGTTTTATAAAATACTAAATAAATAATAATAAAATTAAAAATACCAGAATAAAAATAAAAGACTAAAATATATAGGTATTATACCTATAAGGGGGCATAAAAGTGAACTTGTAAAAATAAACCTCATAAAAATAATTAAAAATCATGATAAAATTCTTTACAAAATTTTAAACATTTTTTATTTTTTGACCTAAAATTAAATAAATCGTTTTATATTTTTTATTGATTTAATAAGGTATTTCCAGGAGGTTTTTCCTGGTTGGTCCACGTGGACCAACCAGGTGGTCGGGCTCGTTGATCGAGGTCAATAGCCTGGCCTTCCCTCCTGGAATGCGTCAGAGTAGGGTTTGACCCCCGTCTTCACCCTTTTCTCGAGGATGAACCTTTCACCCTTTCGAGTTGACTTCTTCTGCAAATCTCTTCCTCGTTGAACCACCTTACACGCCCAGTGTTAACCTTGGGAAGTGCATCACGCCATCAACCATCGTGCCTCGTCCTTTCCCCCACGACCGTCAACCCTACTTAAGCAAACCTGGGAGTTTGATTCGAATTTGAGCCCCAATTTCGACCTAATCCTTCCATCTCTGCGAGTTCCTAGTCGGCTGGTGGTGACAGCACTTCGCCCTCGTCATCAAAGAGGAGCTGGGCAAGGGTCTGGGTGTTCCTCCGACCTCCGGTGGTTCCCCCCCGTCGAGGTAAATTTTCCCTCACCCCTCTAGGGCTTGAGGCTGTTATCCCCATAGTTTTCGTTCACTTTTCATTCCCCTTAAGTAGAGCTTCATCACGCCATCTTAATCAACCTCGCTCGCATATCGATTCGCTCAGTCGATAATTGGCCGGAGCCATCTCCGGCCACCTTCGTTTTTCGCGCCATCCGCCGCAGCACACCCCCATTCCATCTCGCCACGTGATCGGGGCATTTTGCCCCCGATCATATTCCACATTTTCGTGCAGGTACCTGGGCATTGCAAAGCGCCTGGAGCAATTTTGACCCCTCGTCGGGAGCAGCTGAAGCCCTGCCACTCCGCCACCTCCGTGCGAGGACATCGGCGCACGCCGGTGAATTTTGACGCCCCCAGTCGATTGCTGACACCTGCCGGATCCTCCCCGACATTTTTGCGAGCCTCAACTCCGCCGGAGCTGGAAGGAGGAGCTCAGAGAACTTCGCTCGGCCGGAGCTCCTCCGTGTTCTTCCGCCTGCATCTGGAGTTGTTGGATCGGTTCTGGGATCCAGATCGCCTAGCAGCCGTCGGATGACATCGTCCCTTTCACCGTCCGATCGCCCACAGCGTCTGATCTTGGGCGTCCATCTGAAACGTCATCGCGGCCCCTCGTCTCGCCACGTGGATAAGTGGCTTAGGCATCACCGTCGGATCAGCCTCGAAGGGGTAATTTACAGCACCGCCCCTTCCATTTTTGTAATAAACTTTTAGTCCATTAACTTTATTTCGTAGTTTAAATATTTTGTAAAATTTGCAAGTAGGCTCTTCGACTTTCCATATTTACACTTAGGCCCCTTGCCACGTCACCTCACGTGACCTGTTCACGTGAGGTGTGGGCATTTTGCGAGGAGGCCCTCGGCCCTTGGTTTATTTTGTTTCAGTACCAAAACTTTTATATTAAGTGTTATCTTTTTGGAGAAATTGCAAGATAGCCCCCAGAGGATTCGGATATTACACTTGGGTCCCTGCCAGGCGCGTGCAAGTCACGCACCATGATGGGAAAATTGCTGCGACACCCCTGCGGGTCTGACATTTTGTATTTGGTCCTTAAAACTAAGTATCCAGTGTTAAATTTTGTGAAAATTTGCTTGTATGCCCCTGGACTTTTGGATATTTGCATGTATGCCCCTACTAGGCTGTTAACTTTTTGTGAACTTGTCTGATTTATTTGGAGCCTCATTTTAAATTGAAAAATTCTAAAAAATTAAACTTAAGCTCATGTGTGCTTGTACTTTAACCCATATTTTTAGTTTTTGATTTTATTTCATTTTTATATTTATTAAAAATAAAAAACTCCCCATTTCAGTATTGTCTAGCTTAGAAAATACCAAAAAAAATTAAAAGACCTCGGAAAATTCCAAAAAAAATCCCTACTGTCTATATTAACCTTTTTTAGTGTCAATCCAAAAATCACTAAAAATCTCAAAAGAAAACCCTAAAAATTCAAAAACACCCAAAAACTTCAAAAAAATATATAAAATCATAGAAAACTCAAAAAATTGTGAACTCAAGTTCAGTAGTCTCCTGTTTTTATTCTCTTTATTTGAAAAATAGTTGGAAAAATTTTGTGGCTGTTTGATCTTTTTAATTACCATTTTACCCTCAACCAGTAGCTAAGTCACTGTTTTGCTTTTTTTCACTATTTAAAAATACCAAAAATATTTTAAAAAATACCCAAAAATCACAAAAATAGTATAAAATTATAAAAATACCAAAAAGATTTTATTTCTGAATTTTTGGATATTTTATCAAATATTTATAACTATTGTAGCATCTCTTTTACTACCTTGTTTATATATTCCAATTTTGAAAAAGAAAAAAGAAAATTTTAAAAATATAAAATATAAAATAATAAAAATCAGAAAATTAAAAACCAAAATACAAAATTAAAAATTAAATAAAAAACTAAAAATTAAAAACCCACAAAAATATTTGCTTGCATAGTGTAGACACACTTCACACTCACACACACATCTTTACTTGATCTACCCTGTTTGCTCCTTGTGTTCGAACTCTCTGCATACTTGCTTGCTATACATCTTTTGTGCAGAGTTAAAAATAAATTTTAACTCCACATTTATTTCTTATTGCTTGATCTATAGTGTGGGTTAATTGTTGATTAAATACATTTTATTGTGGGTCACCGCAGCGACCTCGGTTGTCTCCGCCTTGTGTGAGACATACCATTTAGACCCCCGATAAATTGTGTTTATCAAAAATCAATGGATGAGATTGATTTATGTCAATCCAGTGGTCAAGATTGTTGTTGGTAAAAGCTAACAACTTGTAATTTAATTTAGATTAAAATATATTTGACAAAATCATATATAAATCAATCCTAAATTACACTAACAAATAAGGAGAGAATATACATGGAGATTACATCTCCATGTACATTCAAGGGGGACGACCACCCATTCCATATAGGAATTGGGTGCCGCCCACCACCTTCCATGTGGGGCAATCTCATGGATTTCCATAAGATTGCATGCCTCCTTGAATTTCTCCATTATTTATTTCCAACAACTTTTGTTGGGATTTATTCACCAAAAATAATTCACAATTAATTTTGGGAATATTGCAATCTTGACATTGGAAATTTGTGAATCACATTCACAACCCAAAACAAAATATAATTTACATTTTCAATTAATTAGACAATGTGTATCCAATACACATTAATAATTTAATCAACAAATATAAATTATAATTAGCTCTCTCTAATACATTATAAATCACATTTATAATATATTATGAATAATTGGATATTACTATCTACATTATTCTTATCCATAATAGTTAAATAACATTTAATTATATTGGATAACTTATTCTCATGTGCCCAAATAATATGAATCACATTCACATTATTCACATCTTTGATAATCAAATCACATTTAATTATCTAAGATAACTCTCCTTATAATATGAATCAAATTCACATTATTCATGATAATTAAATCACATTTAATTATCCATTTTCTCAATGCTCCGATACATATATCAACGATAGAATTATCCATGAACACTTTCAAGGATAATGTGCTTTCTCCGCGAATACTTGGAGATAAGGACATGGCGATTGTATTGTTCCACGTATAGTGAGTTGGATATTGAGATAACATCTCAAATCCATATCTCGGGCCTCCCATAGATGCTTGATTAAATCAAGACAACAAATCTAATCTTCTCATTGCATCTGAATCATATTCAGATCAATGTCCAACATTTGAATCAAGATCAGATTACTTCTCTACTGAGAGGAGTCACTAAAATCCAAACCTGTTTCATCACTCTCAAGGAATGGAAGCGTCATGGTTATACAACCGTTTATGATCACATCACCATCAGGTATTCCCAATACATGTTCATCCTGTATACTGGAAGACTCAGAATAAACCCGAAGTATTAGATCAACTTTATACTATCTACTTTAGGGTTTTATCAGTAAGTTTCTCATTTTGATCATTGGGAGTTGGTATCGATCTATACTTTCCAAAAGCATATATCATACCTAGGTCTTGATCATATACTTTCCAAAAGTATATATCAAACCTACAAATTCAGTCAAGCTTCCAAAGCGAGACGACCGTGCGCACGGAATTTGATTCTTCCCAATATCTCATGAGTGAGCTCATGTCTTTCGGTTCAGTAGTGAACCTGTATGATCCCGTTGAGAGATCGTATTACTCATATGCCCTTATATGCACACCAGCGTGCCGGTGTATAGACCTTGGTTAGGTCATCAACCTATTGGTCTGCCAAATGTACATACTCAGACATATAGTAACACATCTGTCTCCGGTCAGAGGATGCATGCCTATATCATGACCGCATACGATATAGGACTTTGGTTATCTCGATCTCGTTAAGTCAACTCTTTGACCTAACTAATCTGACACCTCCGAATCTCTATTCCGATGCAGAGGACTGATGAATCCAAATTTCATCATCTTTATTCTATCATTTTGGCCTCAAAAATCCTAGTAAATGCGTGTAAATAGCATTAAATCCAGCATCTTAGCATTCATGCATGTACATGTAAATAGTGTATAAAATATTGTAATTAAAGCTAAAATTATAGAATAAATAAAAGAAAAGAAAAAAAATAAAATATTGTAAATATTTTATGACCTGAAACCCTGAGACCTAGGCATCTTGATGAATAGGTCGATAAGGAATAAAGTAGGGGAGATAAGGGTCAGAATACCAAGAAAATACCTTTTATTTTATTCATTCTTTATTCATTTTAGGACCTAGTTTTGGTTCCACTTTTTATACCTCAAATAAAGAAACTTTATACATGAAAGTTGTAGATAATTAAATAAAGAAAAATACAAAATTGATTTCACTAAAAAATAATGTACAAATAAAAAGTTATGGTCTGAATAAAAATCCAGAATCCCAACTTCCCAGACCTGTATCTCCTAAATGAAAACTCCGAATGCATCAAACTCACTTTTAATTGTATATAATTAAAAATAAGCTATCAAATGGCGGTGGTTTCGCATTTGGCGGAGCTACGGTTTGAAAGTTGAGTTTTGGACCCATATTGTATACTTGTACAGATTAAAATATTCAATTTATTATTTATTCATTATTTTTATAATTTTATATTTTTATAATTTTGTAAATATTGTTTATAATTAATATGTACATTAAAATCAGAATAAAAACATAAAAGAAATACAAAATAAAAATACCTATATATAATACATAAGTATAATACATATACTTATACCTATATAATACATACTTATATTTTATTAAATGTAAAAAACACATCAAAAAAATAAAATAAAAATATATTAAAGTATAGAAATACCTTATAATTTTATAAAATAATAAACAAAAAAAATAAAATTCAATTCACAAAATAAAAATTAAATAATAAAATATATAGGTAATATACCTATAAGGGGTATAAAAGGGAACTTATAAAATTATACCTCATAAAAATAATTAAAAATCAGAATAAAATACTTTATAAAATAATAAATATTTTTTATTAAATAACCTAAAATTAAATAAATCGTTTTCTATTTTTAAACAATTTTAGAATTAATTTTTCCAGGATTTTTCCTGGTTGGCCCAGGTGGACCAACCAGGTGGGCTGGAGAGTTGACCTCGGGTCAACTCTCTGACTCTAGCTCCTGTAGCCTTTGACAGACTTTGTTTTCGACCCGCTTTTGCGGATTTTTCGAGGACATGTCTTTCACCCATTCGTGATGCGTCCTTCTGCTAATTTGTTCCTCTACTATCTCTCATCCTCGCCCTGTGATTGCATCGAGGAATGGATCACTGAGGCACGCCTGCCTCGTCGTTCTTTGAGCCTCTTCACAATCAGGTCAAACCCCATAAAATGGAGCCCCGACTTCCCTTTGAATTTTGAACCCCTCTTCCACAAGTGTAGCTCCCCTAATCACGCCCAAAAGCCCCAGGAAGGTGACAGCTTCCTCCAGCGGCCTTCAGGCGGGCTGAGCACGCACTGAGGCGGCTCCACCGCCTCCCCCTTCACCGGCGGTCGAGGTACCTCTTCCCTCTGGCTCCGGTCATCGAGGCAGACCCCTTTTTCCTTTATTTTCTTTGCATTTTGTTTGCCTTAGCCTTAGGATCAAAAGCCCTCTTGAAATTTCCATTTCCATCCATCAAATCACTCTTCACGTGAAACTCGTCGGAGCGCTCCTCCGGCCGACCACCTCCTCACCGCTTCGTGCCACCATTCCACCACCGCAGGACCCAGGAACTTTGCCCTGGGTCCTCTCATGACTTTTTGCAGGTCAAGGTTCTTTGACTCGAGCATGGGCTCATTTTGCGCCTCGCCGGAGTTCAGTGGAGCTCCACAGCTCCGCCGCCCTCTTCCGCGAGCCTCGGCCACCGCCGAGGTGTTCTGGAGCCATCAGGAGATAGAGGAAGACCACATGAGCTTGCGGCCCTATTTTGAGCATCCCAAGTCATCGGAGCACAGAGATCAGGCTCGGGGAAGTTAGATCGGGCTTCCCCACCGTCGGATCGGGCTGCGCTTCTAGATTGCACGTCGACCGTCAGATCAGCAACGCCCTTCCACCGTTAGATCTCGATCTGAGATCTAATCTCAGACGTTGAAGCCGAAGCGTCATCGACCGACCGATCATCGACACGTAGCAAGTGGAAGCCCTCCATCGTCGGATCGCGCCTGAGTGGGGTATTTTGCACCCTTACCCCGCACATTTTTGTATTTACTAATTAGCCCATAAACTTTCAGTGGTAGTTTAAAAAAGTTTTGTAATAATTATATTCAGGCCCCTAAACTCTATATATTTGCACTCAAGTCCTCGCCACGTGACCAGTTCACGTGAGGTGCGTGGGACCTCCTGTGGGTTTGGATATTTAGTTTCAGTCTAGGGATTTAAATATTAAGTGTAAAACTTTTGGTTATTTTGCATTAAGGCCCCTGGGATTTTTGGAAATTACATACAGGTCCTTCCCAGACGCGTGCTAGTCACGCGCTAGGGTGGGTAATTTGCAGGTGAACCCCCGCGGGTTCTGGTATTTGTAATTGGTCCATTAAATGCAATATTTAGTTATACTTTGTGTGAAAATTGCACTTTTGCCCCTGGAAGTTTGTCTATTTGCACTTATACCCCTACCATGCCTTGTATTTTTTATATGCTTTCCCTATTTATTGAGTGCATCATTTTAACTTGAAAAATTCCCAAAAAAATACCATAGGCTCATGTTTGCTTGCTGATTTACGTCATATTTTTGCATTTCATTTTTATTGCATTTGAATATTTATTAAAAACTAAAAACATGCATTTTCAGTACTATCTACCTTAGAAAATCAATAAAAATTATCAAAACCTCTTGAAAAATTCCAAAAAAATGATCTAAGGTCTATTTTAGTACATTTTAGTGTCAGTCCAAAAATCATTAAAATTTTCAAAACAAAAACTTTAAAAATTAGGAAACACCTAAAACCTTCATAAAAATCTAAGAAATCCTAGAAAATTCCTAAAAATGCAAACTGAGGTCCTATAGCTTCCCTATTTTATTGTCTTTAAAATTAATTTGGGAAAATTTTGTTATTGTTTACTATTTTTCCTTCCCATTTTAATCTCGGCCAGTAGTTAATTCACTGTTTTCTCTTATTTTGACTTTAAAAAATACCAAAAAATATTCAGAAAAATCCCCAAAAATCACAAAAACAGTATAAAAATATAAAAAGACCAAAAACATTTTATGTTCTTATTTTTGAGCATTTTCCCTCATTTTTATAAATACCTTATCCCCTCTTTTCTTATATAGTAAATATATTCCAATATTGAAAAAGAAAAAAAATATAAAATATAAAAAGAAAAATATAAAATCAGAAAATAAAAAATGAAAATACAAAAATACAAAATTAAAAAAATATATAAAAAAAATTAAAAAAATTAAAAACCCACAAAAAAATTACATCTTGTAGACACTTAATCACATCACACACTTTGCATTTGCTTGATCCATCATGTGTGCTCCCTGAGTTCGACCTCTACATACTTACACCTACACACCTTTTTATGTAGAGTTAATAATAAATTTTAACTCCACTAGTGCTTGTCATTGTTTGATTTGATTGTGGGTTAATTGTTGATTAAATCCGGATTTCTTAGCGGTCACCGCAACGACCTCTATGTTCCCGCCTTGTGTGGAAGACACGACCGTTGGATTTTTGGGTTTATCAAATGGCGCCGTTGTCGGGGAGCAACAACGTATAGGTCTTTTTTTTTTATTGAGTGTGATTGCTTGTTTACATTATTGCTCTATTTATCTCTCTTGTATTTGATTCACATTTTTGAGCTATCTAACCATTGTCTTTCTTGTCTTCTTGCGAGGGATCGCGGATCGAGGAGGATCGCCTAGGTGATTCGATGCAACCTTGGGAGGCGGAGTCGGCTGTTCTAGCCCAGCCGGCAGGAAAGAGCAGGAGATTTGAGAGAGAGTGTTAGATAGTCTTTTACTTTCTTTTGTGTGAGAGAGATTCATTTAATTTTTAATAATACAGGTACTTGGACACTCAGGACACTTGGGTCTAATTTCCAGGTGTTTGTTCACCTGGGGGCTCAACGCAATTTTCTTCGCTTTTCCCGCTGTCATTTTCCGGATTTGGTTTTATTTTTCCTTTCTTTTGTGGAATGAGCCCTTAGATTTTAGGCATTGCTTGATCGAGTAAAGTAGGTCCAAACACCCAAATAACCATTGCATGTACCTATAGTGCGTTCTTGGACTTAGTCTAAAATTAAACAGTTGATTCACCATCTTCGAGCTGTCGTGCCGCGAGCCCACCCTGCCAAGCGTTGCTCCTGAACTCGATTTGTCGAGAGGAGGAGGGGTGAGCCTAGACCGGACTCTAGGATTGAGGATTGGTGAACGACTTGTGGTTCTTCACGTTAGCAATTGCCTGCTTAGGACGATTTTCATGTGCATATCGACATTTAGATTAGGTTTAAAAATTCATGTTTTGCATCCCGCATGGAGAGAGCTGGAGGCACTGTAAGTCTTTCTATCTTTGCATTCATCATATAGGCACAAAGGTGAGATTTCCATCTTGTTGCCGCCTTGCACGGCTTTTCCGACTCTTCTCCCTCTGTTTTTGGGATCAATTAAGAATCAAGAAAAAACAAAAACGTTAGGTGCTTGTTTGAATTGACTCAAAGCAAGTGATAACACCAAAAAAATTAAAAAAGGGGCTGCTAAAGAAAACTTGACCTAAATAAAATTGGTAATTGGATTCATTGCTTGGGGAGAGTAACACCCTCACTTGTGTTCAGGTTGCATGGGAAGGTCTCCTTCCAAGTGATCAGAGCGTCTTCATAAGGATTAGAGCCCAAAACCCAGCTTGTGGCTGCCTTGTGTATCGCCTGGATTTCTGAAGTATTGGCGCTACTATCGTACGTAGATGAGTAGGGCTTGGTCGCCATTGATGACTCTCTATTGTGTAGAGCATCGACCTTGTCCGAAGTATCGAGCATAGGCCACGCCTTCACGGGTGTGTCTGTCTCATCGTCTTGTGTCCGTGTAGGGTCTTGCACGCTCACGGGTGATTCCGTTGCAAGCGAGATCCGAAGTATCAGTTTCGCCTATCGGCTTCCTCCCTCTTTTCTTTGGCTGAGTAGGGATCCAGGAAGGGTTACAAGGACCTCAAAAAGCACAGGCTACAGGTTACACAGGAGGAGGACAAGTACGGGAATACTTTTCCGGTAGTACTCTCTCTCCTATAGGCATAGCGCTCTAAGGACTCGTTTGAAGATAACTTCCTGAATTCAAGCTAAAAACTACAAAGATAAAAGCTGAACCTTCACGGCTTCACGCGTTGAGTTGGTGAATCCCCTTGTTTTGTGTTGGATTGCTAGTTGATTTTAGGTCAAGATCAAAAACACCGCACAATTGTGCAATTTTGCCCTCCTTCTTCTTCTTCATTTACCTTGCTCTTCTCAATAATCAAGATGATGGGACGTAGATCTCTTAGGCCGTCTTCGGTGGCACCGCTATCCAGCACTCCTCCCTATTCATCTAGGACAACCTCGGAGAGTCCAGACCCACTCTCCGAGCCTGAGTTCACTTCCACCCTGTTCCTCCTCGACCAATCTTCTCCTTCCGTCAGTCCAAGAGTTTTAGAGTTTAGTGCATCACAGAGCTCCGAACATTTGACGACACCTGAGATGGGTTCTTTTGCCTTTTCAGAGAATCCAGCTATGGCAGACCGAGGAGAACACCCAGATGAGCATGAGCACCCTCCATTCTTATATGATCAAGCCACCATCAACAATTCATTATTAGCTTCCCTGGAGACCATGCAGAGACAGATCTGAGACCAGGGAGTATTCATGGGTGACCTAATGAGAGATATTGCGCAGATGCGAGAAAACAGACCTGGGGTCGGTGGCGGTGGAGGTGATATACCAGTAGTGGTAGACGAGGGAGAAGAACCAAATCAGGAGCGGCCGCCACAGACAATCATGAGAGAGTTGCACAATCCAGCCGCATCCCTCACTCGTAGATGGATCTGACTCCCTCCTATCCATGGAGATTTCGAGCTTCGCCCACACACTATCCAATTATTGCCAAAATTTCATGGGCTGGCAACCGAAGAGCCGCACCTCCACTTGCAAGAATTTGAAATGATCTGCAGTACAATTCATGACAGGTTGGTGACTGAGGACACAATCAAGATGATAGCCTTCCCCTTCTCTTTGGTTGACAGAGCCGCGTACTGGCTAAAACATTTGGGGAGGTTCATTGACACTTGGGCAGAACTCCAGACCGCATACTTAAACAAGTATTATCCTCTCAGCCGGACGAACGCAGCCAGAGCTATGATCAGTAACTTCACAATGATCCCTAATGAACTGTTCCATGAAGCTTGGGATCGATTCAGAGAGCTCATTGACCGGTGTCCACATCATGATATTTCCAAGCCCAATCTGGTTCAGAGTTTCTTTTGTGGGCTGACACCGGAGCTGCAGGGGATTATAAATGTCTCTTGTGGTGGGTCATATTTTTCCAAGGGTAAAGACGACGTTTGGGCCATCTATGAAGGGATGGCAGAGAACTCGACAGTCATGGCCCAAGCTCGAGTCTACACGCAGCAGAAACCCCTCCAAGGAGCGAGATCATTTCGGAGGATCGCCCGCATCGACACTGGTCCTCATACTTCGTCGGCAGCCGCAGCCCAAGCTGAATCAGCCGTAGCCGACATGGCCATCATTAGTGAGAAGCTGGAACGTCTCAAGATCCTTGAGAAGAAGCAGATGCAAGGACTGGCCCAGATGGACCACATTACCAAGACCATGAGTGACCTGAAGACGTAGATTCTTTGCATCCAGGAGGCACAAACATCTTCTCAGCAGCCTCCCAGGTCACGGGCTGATGCCAACAGCAGCAGCTCAACCCAGCCCTCTGCCTCGTATTGCCAGGTCAACCATATTCAGGCAGAGCCGGTCCCGCTGTTGCAGTACTACCCATCTCAGGACACTCAGATGGTGGTCAATCAGTCGGATCAGCCACTAGCAGTTCTAACTCCACCATCCTTCGAGCAGGAGCCATTGATGAAAGCCAATGGGATATGGTACGACCGGTACCCGCAGCCCGGGATTCGTCGCGATCACCCCGGATTCCGTTGTGGCAATGGTGGCACCTCTTCTCAGCAGCAGCCTCTGGCTTAGGGATACCATAACAGCCAGCAGCAACAGCAACCCCAGTA
This sequence comes from Ottelia alismoides, assembly GCA_037367405.1. NCBI lineage: Eukaryota > Viridiplantae > Streptophyta > Magnoliopsida > Alismatales > Hydrocharitaceae > Ottelia > Ottelia alismoides. The sequence goes on along the minus strand of JAZKJV010001153.1, from coordinate 540,231 downwards.
TGCCCACCAGCAGAACCAGCATGGTCCTCGTCTCGCCTATCAGGGACAACAATGGAGGCAGCGTTAGCCGCCTCAACAGTTATACTCCCATCCTCCCCAACATTATCCTCACCAACAGCAGCAACGGCTCTTCTATTAACCTTCTTCTAGCAGCCTTAGTCGACCGATTCGAGTTTAGTCATCTTCTTAGGAGCAGGACGGTCCTTCAGTTTGCTGATAAGTCGACTAAGAGGCCGAAGGGGTTGTTGAGAGACATGGTCATTACCATTCAGGGCCTGAAATTCCCCGTGGACTTTGTTGTATTGGACATGGAGATCCCTGAGTCGGTAACCGATGCCCCCATCATACTTGGACGCCCATTCTTGGCCACAGCCAAGGCGGTGACTGATCATGATAGTGGGAAGGTGTGTTTTCGCGTAGAGGGCGAGAGCATACAAATACAGACGATCGAGGAAACCAGAGCGAGAGAATTAGCATGCTCAGAGCAGTCCAGTGATATTGAGCAGATGACAGAGGAAGAGCTAGACATCCACCAGGAGTGTGACTTTGTGATGACAGATGATGAATCCAATTGGACAGATCTCGTAGCACAGACCCTCGCCTTGCCTACAGATTCACCATATTTATGACTTATGGTAGTTGAGAGCCTGGAGAGCACACCCCTGGACGAGCATACCATTGAGGCTGACAGTTGTGGGACGAATGGTGATGATTTTTAGTCTTGTTCTTCTAGTTCAGATCCCTCGGACTCAGACATTGATTGGGATGATTTTGATGACTATTTGTCGTGTCTGATTCCTTCTGAGCCTACAGCTAGGACGGAGTGCGAACCAGTACTGTTCATCGAAGATTCAGCAGGGTTCCCTTCGTCAGATGTTCATGCGCAGCAAGAGTTCTCCCATGCAGACCTGGTCGCCTTCACACAGACATATCAGAAGCCAGATCTGCCACCTCCCAGTTGTCCAGAACTGAAACCCTTGCCGCAGTCGCTGAAGTATAGATTCCTTGTGGGTGAGCCAGATATGCACCCTTTCATTATCTCAGCAGGTTTGACTGGAGAGCAAGAATCTCGTCTGATGGAGGTTCTTGAAAGAAACCGCAAGGCAATAGGATGGAGTATAGCTAATCTCCAGGGGATTAGTCCGGCTCTGTGCTCCCACCACATCTATCTTGAGGAGGATGCTAGGCCGTCTTATGAGTTCCAGCGATGACTGAACCCGAATCTTCGATATGTGGTCATGAAAGAAATATCGAAGTGGTGGAGCATCGATTTTATCTACCCCATCTCCGACTCCAAGTGGGTTAGTCCATTACATGTGGTACCCAAGAAAGCGGGTATCACTACAGTTGTGAGTGAGTCTGAATAGGAGATCGCTACCCGAGTACCCACTTCTTGGAGGGTCTGTGTGGACTACAGACGATTGAATGAGGTCACCAAGAAGGATCATTTCCCACTGCCATTCATTGATCAGACTATCGAGAGGTTAGCTGGGAAGAGTCACTACTGTTTTCTTGACGGGTACTCCGGATATAATCAAGTGGCTATTGCGCCCGAAGACCAAGAGAAAACGACATTCACCTGTCCGTTTGGGACTTATTCTTTCAGACGGATACCCTTTGGTCTATGTAATGCCCCCGCGACATTCCAAAGGTGCATGTTGTCCATTTTCTCGGACATGGTTGGTGACTGTTTAGAGGTCTTCATGGATGACTTCTCGGTCTACGGCGACGGGTTTGATGCTTGTCTTGACTGCCTAGACCGTGTGCTTCAGCACTGCATAGAGGTCAATCTTTTCTTGTCTTGGGAGAAGAGTCACTTCATGGTGACTCAAGGGACGGTCCTTGGTCATATCATCTCCAACAGGGGCATGGAGGTTGATCCGGCCAAGGTGGATATCATTAGAAAACTCAATCCACCGTCCAATTTACGACAATTGCGGTCTTTTCTGGAGTATGTCGGTTTCTACCAACGGTTCATTCAGAACTTCAGTCGTATTGCCCGACCGCTTACTAATTTGCTGACAAAGGACACCGAGTTCATTGTAGATGATAAGTGGCTTGCGTCTTTTGAGACTCTCAAGAATATGGTTGTCACGGCTCCTGTCCTTCAGCCACCCGATTGGTCTCTCCCATTCGAGATCATGACGGACGCTTCTGATTTTGCCATTGGGGCGGTGCTTGGACAGAGGAGGGACGGATTGCCGTTTGCTATTCACTACGCAAGCCGGACTTTGGATGCCGCTCAGCGGAATTATACTGTGACAGAGAAAGAGATGCTGGCCGTAATCTTTGCTTTGGATAATTATAGATCATATATTCTCGGATCTAGAGTGACTATATTCACATATCACACCGCCATCCGGTACTTAATGGCCAAGAAGGATGCCAAAGCACGCCTTACCAGATGGATCCTTCTTCTCCAGGAGTTTGATATTGAGATTAAGGATAAACCTGGAGTTAAGAATGTGGTGGCGGATCACCTCTCCCGCTAAGAGAACCTTGAGGAATCTGAGCCCAACGCACCTATCACAGAGACGATTCCAGATGAGATGATCTTGGCTATCACCTCGCTTCCATGGTACGCCGACATTGTGAACTATCTTGATGCCAAGACGGTTCCACAAGGTTGGCCCAGGCAGAAACTTGAGACCTTCCTGGCGAAGGCCAAGTTTTATCATTGGAAGGATCCCGTCCTTTATCATGAAGGAGGGGACAACATCTGGAGGAGGTACATTCCTCAAGAAGAGCAGCATAGCGTCCTCACATACTGCCACAAGCTTGAGGCAGGAGGACATCATTCTGGGAGATGGACATCACAAAAGGTGCTTCAATCCGGCCTTTGGTGGCCTACTCTCTTCTAGGATTCAGATGAATTCGTGAAGAGATGTACTGACTGTCAGAAGATGGGTACTTGCGGACAGAGAGACATGATGCCCATGCAACCTATTCACTTTTGTAAGGTTTTTGATGCATGGGGGATTGATTTCATGGGCCCATTTCCTAAGAGTCAGGGATTTGAACACATTTTGCTCGTTGTAGATTATGTCAGCCGATGGGTTTAGGCCATCCCCGCCCGAGCCGCAAATGCTAAAATCATGTGTTGATTTTTGAGGAAAAATATCATTTCACGGTTTGGGGTACCTAGAGTCTTGATTTCAGACGGGGGGTCTCACTTCATCAATGACAATGTTAGGGCCCTTGCAGACGAGTTCGGCATTGACCATCGTGTTGCCACACCGTATCACCCTCAGACTAATGGTCTTGCTGAAGTATCAAACCGGGAGATAAAAACCATCCTACAGAAGGTTGTCCGCCCAGACCGAAAGGATTGGTCACATCTTTTGGACTCAGTCTTGTGGGCCTATCGGACCTCCTTCAAGAATCCATTGGTGACATCTCCCTTTCGACTCGTCTATGGCAAGTCGTGCCATCTTCCTGTGGAAATAAAGCACAAGTCACTTTGGGCAGTCACTGAGTTATTATTGGATCCCGAGAGTATAGGAGAACAGAGGAGAGCAGAGTTGGCAGCCCTGGAGGAACTGAGAGATACAGCCTTTTCTAGCAGCCTACAGTATAAGGAAAAAGTGAAGGCATATTGCGATTCTCATATCAGCCATAAACAGTTTGAGCCAGATCAGCGCGTATGGTTGTTCGATTCCAGGCTGAAATTATTTCCAGGGAAATTGCAGAGCAAGTGGGATCCGTATGTGGTTAGGAAGGTACATGACAATGGTAGCATTGATATATCTGAACCGTCATCTTCCTCTACCTTCCGTGTTAACGGTCAGCGCTTGAAACTATATCTAGACCATGATCCGCCGACCGTTGATCTTGCCCCCATTCTTCTAGTATGAGATGTACTCTTTGATTCATATCATTTGCATCTCATACATGGTGATCACCTCCATCTTCCGCTGTATAGATCCATCTGTCCATATCACTCTTTCGTCTATTGATATCTTTTCTTCTTTTCTTCTTTTCCTTTTCTATCTTCTTTCTGTATCAAAAAGGTGTCGCCCCTTGTTGTCAGTCTCTACACTTAGGACGTACTTTGTCCTAAGTATAGGGGGTGTGCACCCCAAGTTTCTCTATTCTTTGATCATCTCCATTGTCTCCTCTTCTTGTATATAGTTAGGGATATCTTACCCTAAGTATAGGGGGAGACAATCTGAGTACGATCTGTTCATTCCCACACTTGACCCTCCCTGCGTTGTGTACAGTCTGCTATACTTAGGATTATTTGATCCTAAGTATAGGGGGACGGTCAACTTCTCATTGGTTCATTTATTTATTCTTTAGACTTGTCTATACTTAGTACGAGTTATGCCTTCTCTTTTCTCTCCGATCTATGAGGACATAGCTCAAGATAAGTATAGGAGGGTCGTATATACTACGTATATACTTTAGCCATAACTCGTGCTTTCGTATTTTCTTAATAATATGGCTAATAATTCTTTAAAATTCATTCAAAACATTAATAAAAAGATGTGGTCATTCCTCAAATCCTTTTTGTATATACTGATTAATAAATCAGGTGAAAATAGTTTGAAAATCTTTGTGAAAATCTATTGAAAACTATTTTGAAAACGTTTTGTTACATGTTTTCAACCTTTGTAAAAATGTGTGGCTTGTAAAATTTTATTTTCTTTGTGTGAAATAAAATGTTTGAAAAATGATTTGCAAATGGTTTGAAAAAAATGGTTGCAAAAATATTTTGAAAAATCTATCTATACTGTTTGAAAACCTTTGCAAAATAATTTCAAACGCGTGTACATGATTGTAAAATTATTTGTAAAAATTATTTTGGACTATAGTTTTCAAAATTGTTTGAAAAACGTGTGTCAAATAAGTTTGAGGAAAACATACATCTCACTAAAATCAAGTATGTATATATGTATAAAATTGATCATTTACCCTTGTAAATCCTTAAAATCCACTTCTTGTAGATATAAGAAGCACTCCCGTGTAAATATTTTTAACCTAGTTTTTATCCAAAATCTTTTTGTTTTCAAAAATCACAAAAACATTTACAAAATTACAATCCAAAAACATGTGAAAAATCTTTTTGAAAAATACAAAAAATGCATATGCATCATCATCATCTTTTCAAAACCCATAAAAAGTTCAAAATCTTGAGAAATTGCATCACAAAAAGACTTTCTGCATTTGCATAACATTAGCGTTTTTTTGGATTGAGTTTGATGGTTGAACGAGTCTAAAAAAAATCCGGAGATTGGAGCTTGATTGGACATTAAAATCTACCAAATAACAGGAACCTTATAGGAACTGGGTTTGAGGTACTTCAGGTCTAGTTGACTTAATTCTTTGAGGATCACGAGACTTGGTTCAATGGATTCTTGACTGCATAAGTAGAGTATTTCGGAGCATACGCACGACTCTTGTTGATAATGACCTAACTTGGACACATGCACCTTTCACATGGCTCAACTCAGTTGGAGTGGTGAGGGGATTGGATTTGCCGGTATGAGACACACACGAGTGGAAACACTTGTCCTCCTCTAGGGAGGGAAGTGCACCCCTACCCGTCCAGTGATGAGGAAGTCTAAAGACAGGAGAGTGTGGGTTGCAATAAAGCTTCAAAAGAGGGATAGTCTACTGGCTCAAGAGGAAAAACTCCTTATGTAAATGCTGTTGTGGATAGTATTCAAAACTAGTCTGGCATCCTGGGATAGGTAGCTACACTGGCTACCGTCCATTCTTCTCTTCACCCCCTCCTCTTGAGCTGGTTGCCACTTGAACTTAGAAGGGAATACCCCGCTCCTCGAGGATGTAGTTATTGGATTGGGGAATCATTGGGTTGTTGTACTGGAGAAGTCAGTCTCTTAGTCATTCCAGTTGGGGAGATCCACAATCACTTACACTGTACGAGTCAGATTCATAGTCGTAAGAGTTTGCGTATGAGTTGAAGTACTTCTGACCTGGCTATTGAGGAGACTTGGGCAGGGTTTTGGGATTCTCAAGGACTGTTGGATTTCAAATCCGGGTCTCATTAAGGTTCCGCCCGCACTAAAATTCCAAAGGTCCGACTTAAGCTCCAAACTCCAATTTTGTGAAGACAACTTTGATAATTAAATTTAGTCCATCTTTCTTCTTTTTCTTTTCTTTCCTTTTCTTTTTGCACTTATTGCATAAGTGTTTGCTAGGGACTAGCAAAGGTAAAGTATAGGGGGATGATGAATCCACATTTTATCATCTTTATTCTATCATTTTGTCCTCAAAAACCCTAGTAAATGCGTGTAAATAGCATTAAATCCAGCATCTTAGCATTCATGCATGTACATGTAAATAGTGTATAAAATACTGTAATTAAAGCCAAAATTATAGAATAAATATAAATAAAGGAAAAAGAATAAAATATTGTAAATATTTTATGACCCGAAACCCCGAGACCTAGGCATCTTGATGAATGGGTCGACAAGGAATAAAGTAGGGGGAGATAAGGGTCAGAATACCAAGAAAATACCTTTTATTTTATTCATTCTTTATTCATTTTGGGACCTATTTTTGATTCCACTTTTTATACCTCAAATAAAGAAACTTTAGATATGAAAGTTGTAGATAATTAAATAAAGAAAATACAAAATTAATTTCACTGAAAAATAATGTACAGATAAAAAGTTATGGTCTGAATAAAAATCCAGAATCCCAACTTCCTAGACCTGTAACTCCTAAATGAAAACTCCAAATGCATCAAACTCACCTTTAATTGCATATAATTAAAAATAAGCTATCAAATGGAGGTAGTTTCGCATTGGGAGGAGCTACGGTTTGAAAGTTGAGTTTTGGACCCATATTATATACTTGTACAAATTAAAATATTCAATTTATTATTTATTCATTATTTTTATAATTTTACATTTTTATAATTTTGTAAAAATTGTTTATAATAAATATGTACATTAAAATCAGAATAAAAATATAAAAGAAATACAAAATAAAAATACCTATATATAATACATAGGTATAATACCTATACTTATACCTATATAATGCATACTTATATTTTTATTAAATGTACAAAACACATCAGAAAAATAAAATAAAAATATATTAAAGTGTATAAAAACACCTTATAATTTTATAAAATAACAAACAAAAATAAATAAATTAAATTCATAAAATAAAAATTAAATAATAAAATATAGGTAATATACCTATAAGGGGTATAAAAGGGAACTTATAAAATTATACCTCATAAAAATAATTAAAATTCAGAATAAAATACTTTATAAAATAATAAATACTTTTTATTAAATAACCTAAAATTAAATAGATCGTTTTCTATTTTTAAACGATTTTAGAATTAATTTTTCCAGGATTTTTCCTGGTTGGTCCACGTGGACCAACCAAGTGGGCTGGAGAGTTGACCTCGGGTCAACTCTCTGACTCTAGCTCCTGTAGCCTTTGACAGACTTCGTTTTTGACCCGCTTTTGCGGATTTTTCGAGGACATGTCTTTCACCCATTCGTGATGCGTCCTTCTGCTAATTTGTTCCTCTACTATCTCTCATCCTCGCCCTGCGATTGCATCGAGGAATGGATCACTGAGGCGCGCCTGCCTCGTCATTCTTTGAGCCTCTTCACAATCAGGTCAAACCCCATAAAATGGAGCCCCAACTTCCCTTTGAATTTTGAACCTCTCTTCCACTAGTGTAGCTCCCCTAGTCGCGCCCAAAAGCCCCAGGAAGGTGACAGCTTCCTCCGACGGCCTTCAGGCGGGCCGAGCACGCACCGAGGCGGCTCCACCACCTCCCCCTTCACCGACGATCAAGGTACCTCTTCCCTCTGGCTCCGGCCATCGAGGCAGCCCCCTTTTTCCTTTATTTCCTTTGCATTTTGTTTGCCTTAGCCTTAGGATCAAAAGCCCTCTCGAAATTTCCATTTCCATCCATTAAATCACCCTTCACGTGAACCTTGCTAGAGCGCTCCTCCAGCCGACCACCTCCTCGTCGCTTCACGCCACCATTCCACCACCGCGGAACCAAGGCACTTTGCCCTAGGTCCTCTCACTACTTTTTGCAGGTCAAGGTTCTTTGACTCGAGCATGGGCTCATTTTGCGCCTCGCCGGAGTTCAGTGGAGCTCCACAGCTCCGCCACCCTCTTACGCGAGCCTCGGCCACCGCCGAGGTGTTCTGGAGCCATCAGGAGATAGAGGAAGACAACAGGAGCTTGCAGCCCTATTTTGAGCATCCCAGGTCATCGGAGCACGGAGATCAGGCTCGGGGAAGTTCGCCTCGCCAGCGTTCTTCCCCGTTCTTCCTCCGCGCTTCCCCACCATCGGATCGAGTTGCTTTTCCAGATTGCACGTCGACCGTCAGATCAGCAGTGCCCTTCCACCGTTAGATCTCGATCTGAGATCTAATCTCAGACGTCGAAGCTGAAGCGTCATCGACCGACCGATCATCGACATGTGGCAAGTGGAAGCCCTCCACCGTCGGATCGCGCCCGAGTGGGGTATTTTGCACCCTTACCCCGCACATTTTGTATTTACTAATTAGCCCATAAACTTTCAGTGGTAGTTTAAAAAGTTTTGTAATAATTATATTCAGGCCCCAAAACTCTATATATTTGCACTCAGGTCCTCGCTACGTGACCAATTCACGTGAGGCGCAGGGCATTTTGCATAGGACCCCCTACAGGTTCGGATATTTAGTTTCAGTCCAGGGATTTAAATATTAAGTGTAAAACTTTTGGTTATTTTGCATCAAGGCCCCTGGGATTTTTGGAAATTACATATAGGTCCTTCCCAGACGCGTGCTAGTCACGCGCTGGGGTGGGTAATTTACAGGTGAACCCCCGCTGGTTCTGGTATTTGTAAATGGTCCATTAAATGCAATATTTAGTTATATATTTTGTGTGAAAATTGCACTTTTGCCCCTAGAAGTTTGTCTATTTGCACTTATACCCCTGCCAGGCCTTGTATTTTTTATATACTTTCCCTATTTATTTAATGCATCATTTTAACTCGAAAAATTCCCAAAAAATACCATAGGCTCCTGTTTGCTTGCTGATTCACGCCATATTTTTGCATTTCATTTTTATTGTATTTGAATATTTATTAAATCCCTTAGAAATATTAGAAAATCCAAAAAATACCTTAGAAAATCCATAAAAATTATCAAAACCTCTTGAAAAATTCCAAAAAAAATTTATAAAGGTCTATTTTAGTACATTTTAGTATCAGTCAAAAATCATTAAAAATTTCAAAACAAAAACCTTAAAATTTAGGAAACACCTAAACCCTTCATAAAAATCTAAAAAATCCTACAAAATTCCTAAAAATGCAAACTCAGGTCCTGTAGCTTCCCTATTTTATTATCTTTATTTTAAAATTAATTTGGGAAAATTTTGTTACTATTTATTATTTTTCCTTCCCATTTTAATCTTGGCCAGTAGTTAATTCACTGTTTTCTCTTATTTTGACTTTCAAAAATACAAACAAATAATCAGAAAAATCCCCAAAAATCATAAAAAATAGTATAAAAATATAAAAAGACCAAAAACATTTTATTTTCTTTTTTTTGAGCATTTTCCCTCATTTTTATAAATACCTTATCCCCTCTTTTCTTATATAGTATATATATTCCAATATTGAAAAAGAAAAAATATAAAATATAAAAAGAAAATATAAAATCAGAAAATTAAAAATCAAAATACAAAAATACAAAATTAAAATAATATAAAAAATTAAAAATTAAAAACCACAAAAAATTTTGCATCTTGTAGACACTTAATCACTTCACACACTTTGCATTTGCTTGATCAATCTTGTGTGCTCCCTGAGTTCGACCTCTACATACTTACACCTATACACCTTTTTATGTAGAGTTAATAATAAATTTTAACTCCACTAGTGCTTGTCATTGTTTGATTTGATTGTGGGTTAATTGTTGATTAAATCTGGATTTCTTAGCGGTCACCGCAGCGACCTCTGTGTTCCCGCCTTGTGTGGAATACACGACCGTTGGATTTTTGGGTTTATCAAATGGCACTGTTGCCGGGGAGCAACGGCGTATAGGTCTTGTTTTTGATTGAGTGTGATTGCTTGTTTACATTATTGCTCTTTTTATCTCTCTTGTATTTGATTCACATTTTTGAGCTATCTAACCATTGTCTTTCTTGTCTTCTTGCGAGGGACCGCGGATCGAGGAGGATCGCCTAGGTGATTCGGTGCAACCTTGGGAGGCGGAGTCGGCTGTTCTAGCCCAGCCGGCAGGAAAGAGAAGGAGATTTGAGAGAGAATGTTAGATAGTCTTTTACTTTCTTTTGTGAGAGAGAGATTCATTTAATTTGTAATAATACAGGCACTTGGACACTCAGGATACTCGGGCCTAATTTCCAGGTGTTTGTTCACTTGGGGGCTCATCGCAGTTTTCTTCGCGTTTTCCCGCTGTCATTTTCTGGTTTTGGTTTTATTTTTCCTTTCTTTTGTGGAATGAGCCCTTAGATTTTAGGCATTGCTTGATCGAGTAGATTAGGTCCAAACAACCTAATAACCATTGCATGTACCTATAGTGCGTTCTTGGACTTAGTCTAAAATTAAACAGTTGATTCACCATCTTCGAGCCGCCGCGCCGCGAGCCCACCCTGCCAAGCGCTGATCCTGAACTCGATTTATCGAGAGGAGGAGGGGTGAGCCTCGACTGGACTCTAGGATTGAGGGTTGGTGAACGACTTGTGGTTCTTCACGTTAGCAATTGCCTGCTTAGGACGATTTCCGTGTGCATATCGACATTTAGATTAGGTTTAAAAATTCCTGTTTTGCATCCCGCATGGAGAGAGCTGGTGGCACTGTAAGTCTTTCTATCTTTGCATTCATCATATAGGCACAAAGGTGAGATTTCCATCTTGGTGCCGCCTTGCACGGCTTTTACGACTCTTCTCCCTCTGTTTTTGGGATCAATTAGGAATCAAGAAAAAACAAAAATGTTAGGTGCTTGTCTGAATTGACTCAAAGCAAGTGATAACACCAAAAAAATTAAAAAAGGGACTGCTAAAGAAAACTTTACCTAAATAAAATCGGTAATTGGATTCATTGCTTGGGGAGAGTAACACCCTCACTTGTATTTAGGTTGCATGGGAAGGTCTCCTTCCAAGTGAGCAGTGCAGCTTCGTAAGGATTAGAGCCCAAAACCCAGCTTGTGGCTGCCTTGTGTATCGCCTGGATTTCCGAAGTATTGGTGCTACTATCGTACGTAGACGAGTAGGGCTTGGTCGCCATTGATGACTCTCTATTGTGTAGAGCATCGACCTTGTCCGAAGTATCGAGCATAGGCCACGCCTTCACGGGTGTGTCTGTCTCATCGTCTTACGTCCGAGTAGGGTCTTGCACGCTCACGGGTGATTCCGTTGCGACCGAGATCCGAAGTATCGGTTTCGCCTATCGGCATGCTCCTTCTTTGGCTGAGTAGGGATCCGGGAAGGGTTACAAAGACCTCAAAAAGCGCAGGCTACAGGTTACACATGAGGAGGACAAGTACGAGAATACTTTTCTGGCAGTACTCTCTCTTTTCCATAGGTGTAGCGCTCTAAGGACTCGTTGAAAGATAACTTCCTGAATTCAAACTAAAAACTACAAAGATAAAAGCCGAACCTTCACGGCTTCACGCATTGAGTTGGTGAATCCCCTTGTTTTGTGTTTGATTACTAGTTGATTTTAGGTCAAGATCAAAAACACGCACAATTGTGCAATTTTGCCCCCCTTCTTCTTCTTCATTTACCTTGCTCTTCTCAATAATCAAGATGATGGGATGGAGATCTCTTAGGCCGTCTTTGGCGGCACCGCTTTCCAGCACTCCTCCCTATTCATCCAGGACAACCTCGGAGAGTCCAGACCCACTCTCTGAGCCTGCGTTCACTTCCGCCCTGTTCTCCCTCGACCAACCTTCTCCTTCTGTCAGTCCAAGAGTTTCAGAGTTTAGTGCATCACAGAGCTCCGAACATTTGACGGCACCTGAGATGGGTTCTTTTGCCTTTTCAGAGAATCCAGCCTTGGCAGACCGAGGAGAATGCCCAGATGAGCATGAGCACCCTCCATTCTTATATGATCAAGCCGCCATCAACAATTCATTGTTAGCTTTCCTGGAGACCATGCAGAGACAGATCCGAGACCAGGGAGTATTCATGGGTGACCTCATGAGAGAGATTGCGCAGATGCGAGAAAACAGACCTGCGGTCGGTGGCGGTGGATGTGATATACCAGTAGTGGCAGACGAGGGAGGAGAACCAAATCAGGAGCGGCCTCCACAGACAATCATGAGAGAGTTGCATAATCCAACCGCATCCCTCACTCATAGATGGATCCGACTCCCTCCTATCCATGGAGATTTTGAGCTTCGCCCACACACTATCCAGTTATTGCCAAAATTTCATGGGCTGACGACCGAAGAGCCACACCTCCACTTGTAAGAATTTGAAATGATCTGCAGTACAATTCATGACAGGTTGGTGACTGAGGACACAATCAAGATGATAGCCTTCCCCTTCTCTTTGGTTGACAGAGCCGCGTACTGGCTAAAACATTTGGGGATGTTCGTTGACACTTGGGCAGAACTTCGGACCACATAAATGAACAAGTATTATCCTCTCGGCCGGACGAACGCAGCCAGAGCTATGATGAGTAACTTCACAATGATCCCTAATGAACAGTTCCATGAAGCTTGGGATCGATTCAGAGAGCTCATTGACCGATGTCCACATCATGATATTTCCAAGACCAATCTGGTTCAGAGTTTCTTTTGTGGGCTAACACCGAAGCTGTAGGGGCTTGTAAATGCCTCTTGTGGTGGGACATATTTTTCCAAAGGTGAAGACGACGTTTGGGCCATCTATGAAGGGATGGCAGAGAACTCGACATTCATGGCCCAAGCTCGAGTCTACACGCAGCAGAAACCCCCCCAAGGAGCAGGATCATTTCAGAGGATCGCCCGCATCGATGCCGGTCCTCATACTTCGTCGGCAGCCGTAGCCCAAGCCAAATCAGCCGTAGCCGACATGGGCATCATTAGTGAGAAGCTGGACCGTTTCGAGATCCTTGAGAAGAAGCAGATGCAAGGACTGGCCCAGATGGACTAGATTACCAAGACCATGAGTGACCTGAAGACGCAGATTCTTTGCGTCCAGGAGGCACAAACATCTTCTCAGCAGCCTCCCAGGTCACGGGCTGATGCCAACAGCAGCAGCTCAACCCAGCCCTCTGCCTCGTACTGCCAGGTCAACCACATTCAGGCAGAGCCCGTCCCGCTGTTGCAGTACTAACCATCTCAGCCACCATCTCAGGACACTCAGATGGTGGTCTATCAGCCGGATCAACCACTGGCAGTTCTACCTCCACCATCCTTCGAGCAGGAGCCATTGATGGAAGTCAATGGGATATGGTACGACCGGTACCCGCCGCCCGAGATTCATCGCGATCACCCCGGATTCCGTTGGGGCAATGGTGGCACCTCTTCTCAACAGCAGCCTCCAGCTCAGGGATACCAGAACAGCCAGCAGCAGCAGCAGCCCCAGTATGCCCACCAGCAGAACCAGCATGGTCCTCGTCCCGCCTATCAGGGACAGCAGTGGAGGCAGCGTCAGCCGCCTCAACAGTCATACTCCCATCCTCCCCAGCATTATCCTCACCAGCAGCAACAACAACCTCATTTCCAGCAGGGGAATACTCCGGTTTCTAAGGCTCCTGCCTTTGAGAATCTAGCTTTAGATGACCTTGCCCGCTTGCTCTCTGAACAGCGAGCATCCTTCCGGTAGGAAATGGATGAGTTCCGGCAGGAGATGAGGGATATCATCAAGGGCAAAGTCGCCATACTAGCTCAGATTGAACCAAATCCGAACAATCTGAAGAGGAAGTCTGAGCAGGTACAGTTCACAGAGTATACCTCTCCTAGTGATTATTTGAGTGACACGTCTTCTTTGTATGATGCTGATTTTGTGACTACTAGGAGCGGTAGGATGCCAGCCAGCGGTGCCTCATCTGAGCGACAGCCACATGCAGAGCCACGAGCGCCAGATGAGCCGAGTAGCGATGCTGATGCTGCTGATGATGTTGAAGAAGGTGGTGCTAATGCCACCAATGACGAAGTTCCAGACGACGGTATTGAGGCTGTCGTGATGCAGACGGTGGTGCTGATGCCACCATTTCTGATGCAGAGCCAGAGCACGTGTTGATGCCGCAAAGTCAGGTGTCATTGGTGGTGCTGAGGCCACCACTTCCACTTCTGTTGAGCTTCCACATGTAGTGTTGCAACCTTTTGTATCTTTGGACTGTGGTAACAACAAAAAGAACAAAAAATAAATAAAGGAAAGATTCCTGTTTACACTTCAGATCCATACACTTCAGTCCTGCGGGCCTATCGGACCTCCTTCAAGAATCCATTTGGGACATCTCCCTTTCGGCTCGTCTATGGAAAGCCATGCCATCTTCCTGTGGAAATAAAGCACAAGTCACTTTGGGCAGTCACTGAGTTATTATTGGATCCCGAGAGTATAGGAGAACAGAGGAGAGCAGAGTTGGCAGCCCTGGAGGAACCGAGAGAAACAACCTTTTCTAGCAGCCTACAGTATAAGGAAAAAGTGAAGACATGGCACGACTCTCATATCAGCCATAAAAAGTTTGAGCCAGATTAGTGCGTATGGTTGTTCGATTCCAGGCTGAAATTATTTCCAGGGAAATTGCAGAGCAAGTGAAAAGGTCCGTATGTGGTCAGGAAAGTACATGACAATGGTAGCATTGATATATCAGAACCGTCATCTTCCTCTACCTTCCGTGTTAACGGTCAGCGCTTGAAACTATAACTAGACCATGATCCGCCGACCATTGACGTTGCCCCCATTCTTCTGGTATGAGATGTACTCTTTGACTCATATTATTTGCATCTCATACATGGTGATCACCTCCATCTTCCGCTGTATAGATCCATTTGTCCATATCACTCTTTCGTCTGTTGATATCTTTTTTCTTTTCTTCTTTTCCTTTTCTATCTTCTTTATGTATCAAAAAGGTGTCGCCCCTTGTTGTCAGTCTCTACACTTAGGACGTACTTTGTCCTAAGTATAGGGGGTATGCACCCCGAGTTTCTCTATTCTTTGATCATCTCCATCGTCTCCTCTTCTTGTCTATACTTAGGGATATCTTACCCTAAATATAAGGAGAGACAATCTGAGTACGATCTGTTCATTCCCACCCTTGATCCTCCCTGTGTTGTGTACAGTTTGCTATACTTAGGATTATTTGATCCTAAGTATAGGGGGACGGTCAACTTCTCATTGGTTCATTTATTTATTCTTTAGACTTGTCTATACTTAGTACGAGTTATGTCTTCTCTTTTCTCTCTGATCTATGAGGACATAGCTCAAGCTAAGTATAGGGGGGCGTATATACTATGTATATACTTTAGCCATAACTCGTACTTTCGTATTTTCTTAATAATATGGCTAATAATTCTTTAAAATTCATTCAAAACATTAATAAAAAGATGTGGTCATTCCTCAAATTCTTTTTGTATATACTGATTAATAAATAAGGTGAAAATGTTTTTTGCAAAATGTTTGAAAAATAGTTTGAAAATCTTTATGAAAATCTATTGAAAACTATTTTGAAAATATTTTGTTACATATTTTCAACCTTTGTAAAAATGTGTGTCTTGTAAAATTTTATTTTCGTTGTGTGAAATAAAATGTTTGAAAAATGATTTGCAAATGGTTTGAAAAAAATGGTTGCAAAAATATTTTGAAAAAACTATCTATTGAAAAATCTATCTATACTGTTTGAAAACCTTTGCAAAATAAATTTCAAATGTGTGTACATGTTTGTAAAATTATTTGTAAAAATTATTTTGGACTATAGTTTTCAAAATTGTTTGAAAAACCTGTGTCAAAAGTTAGAGGAAAACATACATCTCACCAAAATCCAGTATGTATATATGTATAAAATTGATCATTTACCCTTGTAAATCCTTAAAATCCACTTCTTGTAGATATAAGAAGCACTCCCGTGTAAATATTTTTAATCTAGTTTTTATCCAAAATCTTTTTGTTTTCAAAAATCCCAAAAACATTTACAAAATTAAATCCCAAAACATGTGAAAAATCTTTTTGAAAAATACAAAAAATGCATATGCATCATCATCATCTTTTCAAAAACCCATAAAAAGTTCAAAATCTTGAAAAATTGCATCACAAAAGATTTTCTGCATTTGCATAACATTAGCATTTTTTCGGATTGAGTTTGATGGTTGAACAAGTCTAAGTAAAATCCGACGATTAGAGCTTGATTGGACCTTAAAATCTACCTAATAACAGGAACCTTATAGGAACTGGGTTTGAGGTACTTCAGGTCTAGTTGACTTAATTCTTTGAGGATCACGAGACTTGGTTCAATGGATTCTTGACTGCATAAGTAGAGTATTTCAGAGCACACGTACGACCCTTATTGATAATGACCTAACTTGAACACATGCACCTTTAACATGGCTCAACTCAGTTGGAGTGGTGAGGGGATTGGATTTGCCGGTATGAGACACACACGAGTAGAAACACTTGTCCTCCTCTAGGGAGGGAAGTGCACCCCAACCCGTCCAGTGATGAGGAAGTCTAAAGACAGGAGAGTGTGTGTTGTAATAAAGCTTCAAAAGAGGGATAGTCTACTGGCTCAAGAGGAAAAACTCCTTATGTAAATGCTGCTGTGAATAGTATTAAAAAAAACGGTCAGGCCTGTACAAAAATAAAATGCCTGCAAAGTATCTACAAATGTTGTAAAGCCAATAAGCAAGCTTGAGTTCCAAAGTCAAATATGTGAGCCTGCAGCTGGATGACTTGACTACACTGGTCTGGCATCCTGGGATAGGTAGCTACACTGGCTACCGTCCATTCTTCACTTCACCCCCTCCTCTTGAGTTGGTTGCCACTTGAACTTAGAAGGGAATACCCTGCTCCTCGAGGATGGAGTTATTGGATTGGGGAATCATTGGATTGTTGTACTGGAGAAGTCAGTCTCTTTGTCATTCCAGTTGGGGAGAGCCACAATCACTTACACTATACGAGTCAGATTCATAGTCGTAAGAGTTTGTGTAAGAGTTGAAGTACTTCTGACCTGGCTATTGAGGAGACTTGGGCAGGATTTTGGGATTCTCAAGGACTGTTGGATTTCAAATCCGGGTCTCCTTAAGGTTCCGTCCGCACTAAAATTCCAAAGGTCCGACTTAAGCTCCAAATTTTGATTTTGTGAAAACAAGTTTGATAATTAAATTTAGTCCATCTTTCTTCTTTTTCTTTTCTTTCTTTCTTTTTGCACTTATTGCATAAGTGTTTACTAGGGACTAGCAAAGGTAAAGTATAGGGGGATGATGAATCCACATTTCATCATCTTTATTCTATCATTTTGGCCTCAAAACCCCTATTAAATGCGTGTAAATAGCATTAAATCCAGCATCTTAGCATTCATGCATGTACATGTAAATAGTGTATAAAATACTGTAATTAAAGCCAAAATTATAGAATAGATAAAAGAAAAGAAAAATAATTAAATTATTGTAAATATTTTATGACCCGAAACCCCGAGACCTAGGCATCTTGATGAATAGGTCGATAAGGAATAAAGTAGGGGGAGATAATGGTCAGAATACCAAGAAAATACCTTTTATTTTAGTCATTCTTTATTCATTTTGGGACCTATTTTTGGTTCTACTTTTTATACCTCAAATAAAGAAAACTTTGTACATGAAAGTTGTAAATAATTAAATAAAAAATACAAAATTAATTTCACTGAAAAATAATGTACAGATAAAAAGTTATGGTCTGAATAAAAATCCAAAATCCCAACTTCCCAGACTTGTATCTCCTAAATGAAAACTCCAAATGCATCAAACTCACCTTTAATTGTATATAATTAAAAATAAGCTATCAAATGGCGGTGGTTTCGCATTTGGCGGAGCTACAGTTTGAAAGTTGAGTTTTGGACCCATATTGTACATTTGTACAGACTAAATATTCAATTTATTATTTATTCATTATTTTTATAATTTTATATTTTTATAATTTTGTAAATATTGTTTATAATAAATATGTGCATTAAAATTAGAATAAAAACATAAAAGAAATACAAAATAAAAATACCTATATATAATACATAGGTATAATACCTACACTTATACCTATATAATACATACTTATATTTTATTAAATATACAAAACAGATCAAAAAAATAAAATAAAAATATATTTAAGTGTATAAAAAATACCTTATAATTTTATAAAATAACAAACAAAAATAAATAAATTAAATTCACAAAATAAAAATTAAATAATAAAATATATAGGTAATATACCTATAAGGGGTATAAAAGGGAACTTATAAAATTATACCTCATAAAAATAATTAAAAATCAGAATAAAATACTTTATAAAATAATAAATATTTTTTTATTAAATAACTTAAAATTAAATAAATCATTTTCTATTTTTAAATGATTTTAGAATTATTTTTTCCAGGATTTTTCCTGGTTGGTCCACATGGACCAACCAGGTGGGCTGGAGAGTTGACCTCGGGTCAACTCTCTGACTCTAGCTCCTGTAGCCTTTGACAGACTTTGTTTTTTGACCCGCTTTTGCGGATTTTTTGAGGGCATGTCTTTCACCCATTCGTGATGTGTCCTTCTGCTAATTTGTTCCTCTACTATCTCTCATCCTCGCCCTGCGATTGCATCGAGGAATGGATCACTGAGGCGCGCATGCCTCGTCGTTCTTTGAGCCTCTTCACAATCAGGTCACACCCCATAAAATGGAGCCCCGACTTCCCTTTGAATTTTGAACCCCTCTTCCACAAGTGTAGCTCCCCTAATCCGCCCAAAAGCCCCAGGAAGGTGACAGCTTCCTCCGGCGGCCTTCTGGCGGGCCGAGCACGCACTGAGGCGGCTCCACCACCTCCCCCTTCACCGGCGGTCGAGGTACCTCTTCCCTCTGGCTCCGGCCATCGAGGCAGCCCCCTTTTTCCTTTATTTCCTTTGCATTTTGTTTGCCTTAGCCTTAGGATCAAAAGCCCTCTCGAAATTTCCATTTCCATCCATCAAATCAACCTTCACATGAACCTTGCCGGAGCGCTCCTCCAGCCGACTACCTCCTCGCCGCTTCGCGCCACCATTCCACCACCGCAGGACCCAGGCACTTTGCCCTGGGTCCTCTCACAACTTTTTTGCATGTCAAGGTTCTTTGACTCGAGCCTGGGCTCATTTTGCGCCTCGCCAGAGTTCAATGGAGCTCCACAGCTCCGCCGCCCTCTTCCGCGAGCCTCGGCCACTACCGAGGTGTTCTGGAGCCATCAGGAGATAGAGGAAGACCACAGGAGCTTGCGGGCCTATTTTGAGCATCCCAGGTCATCGGAGCACGGAGATCAGGCTCGGGGAAGTTCACCTCACCGGCGTTCTTCCCCGTTCTTCCTCCGCACTTCCCCACCGTCGGATCGGGCTGTGCTTCCAGATTGCACGTCGACCGTCAGATCAGCAGCGCCCTTCCACCGTTAGATCTCGATCTGAGATCTAATCTCAGACGTCGAAGCCGAAGCATCATCGACCGACCGATCATCGACACATGGTAAGTGGAAGCCCTCCACCATCGGATCGCGCTCGAGTGGGGTATTTTGCACCCTTATCCCACACATTTTTGTATTTACTAATTAGCCCATAAATTTTCAGTGGTAGTTTAAAAAGTTTTGTAAGAATTATATTCCGACCCCTAAACTCTATATAATTGCACTCAGATCCTCGCCACGTCACCTCACGTGACCAGTTCACGTGAGGCGCGGGGCATTTTGCATAAGACCCCCTGTGGGATTGGATATTTAGTTTCAGTCCAGGAATTTAAATATTAAGTGTAAAACTTTTGGTTATTTTGCATCAATGCCCCTGGGATTTTTGGAAATTACATACAGGTCCTTCCCAAGCGCGTGCTAGTCACGCGCTGGGTGGGTAATTTGCAGGTGAACCCCTGCGAGTTCTGGTATTTGTAATTGGTCCATTAAATGCAATATTTAGTTATATATTTGTGTGAAAATTGCACTTTTGCCCCTGGAAGTTTGTCTATTTGCACTTATACCCCTGTCAGGCCTTGTATTTTTTTATATGCTTTCCCTATTTATTTAGTACATCATTTTAACTCGAAAAATTCCCAAAAAAATACCATAGGCTCCTGTTTGCTTGCTGATTCATGCTATATTTTTGCATTTCATTTTTATTGCATTTGAATATTTATTAAAAATAAAAAAACATGCATTTTCAGTACTGTCTACCTTAGATTATCCATAAAAATTATCAAAACCTCTTGAAAAATTCCAAAAAAAATTACCTAAGGTCAATTTTAGTACATTTTAGTGTCAGTCCAAAAATCATTAAAAATTTGAAAACAAAAACCTTAAAAATTAGGAAGAACCTAAAACCTTCATAAAAATCGAAGAAATCCTAGAAAATTCCTAAAAATACAAACTCAGATCATGTAGCTTCCCTATTTTATTATCTTTATTATAAAATTAATTTGGGAAAATTTTGTTACTTGTTTACTTATTTTCCTTCCCATTTTAGTCTCGGCCAGTAGTTAATTCACTGTTTTCTCTTATTTGACTTTTAAAAATACCAAAATATTCAGAAAAATCCCCAAAAATCACAAAAACAGTATAAAAATATAAAAAGACCAGAAACATTTTATTTTCTTATTTTTGAGCATTTTCCCTCATTTTTTATAAATACCTTATCCCCTCTTTTCTTATATACTATATATATTCCAATATTGAAAAAGAAAAATAATATAAAATATAAAAAGAAAATATAAAATCAGAAAATAAAAAATCAAAATACAAAAATACAAAATTTAAAAAAATTAAAAAAATTAAAAAATTAAAAACCCACAAAAAAATTTGCATCTTGTAGACACTTAATCACATCACACACTTTGCATTTGCTTGATCTATCATGTGTGCTCCTTGAGTTCGACCTCTACATACTACACCTATACACCTTTTTATGTAGAGTTAATAATAAATTTTAACTCCACTAGTGCTTGTCATTGTTTGATTTGATTGTGGGTTAATTGTTGATTAATCAGGATTTTTGAGCGGTTAATACACCGACTGCGGTTTCGCCATGTGAAACCGTACGACCCTCGATTTCCCTAATTATCAAGGACCTGCATCAAGAGGTTAGTCAGATATCAGCCTAAACTGAGAAAGGATTGCCATCTCCTACTCATGCTGGAGATCATCTCTTAATAATCATTTGACGGTGCTTGATGAGTCCTCAATCTAACTCATTAGATATTCATCTACACACCAGCCTCTATGATTCAATAATTGAATCAACAGCTGTATGATCATTAAGATGGCCATGGTACATAACCCTAATTGTACCAAGGGACCTATTATGCAAATTATGTATTCTTCATTTCAGATTAGGGAATGATATTTACAATAACATTTATTGCATAATGGCTCGCCGTGGGCTCGCATGTCCAACAGGGACATGGTTGTGGAGACCATGTAGGAATACCAATGTGCCCACATCTTCTCAAGTGAGGGATGGAATGATTCACGAACCGCGATATGCTTGCAATTGCAAGGTCTTTAACACACACAAGTCAAAACACAAAACAAATACGTAGATTCACCCACTCGAATCTTGTGAAAGGCACGTTAGGGTTTGGTCGCTTATTTTTTAATTTTAATTTAAATAATCACGCAGTCTTAAAAGATTAAGCGGGGTTGTTAGGTGTTGAAGTTATTCACAAAGATTGTCCCGAGTTCATACAACTAGTTGCACCTACTTTCAGTCAGTATAGGTGTAAGTACGGATTGTAAAACGACTACCTGTGTTACTTAAGGACGGTACCTTACACAGTGCCCTTTAAACCACCCACTCTGCTAAGGAAATATACAGACCGTAAATCGGCGCCTATGTTCCCTTGCTAAAAAGCAGCTAGTTGTTTATAAAAACAGTTACCTGAATAAAAACTTCAAATTTGTGACTCTACCCCAAGCGTGTGATCTTGCCCTTACAAACAATGAGTGGTTTCTCTGCACTAGACACAAGGGTTAATTTTATGCCAATTTTATTTGCGGTCATCTTGATTAGCAGTTCAATTTTAGATTAGGGTTATCGCTAAGGTCTTAAGTGAGTACAGAAAAATCACGTCTAACGAGCAGTCCCAATTCCTTTAAATCCTAAGTTGTAAAACTGAGGTAGAGAGGATCGAGAAAGCCGATGCAAGCAAGAATTCAATGATGCATGCTCAAGAAGAAGACTTGCAGTGATTCCTCGCATTCTTCATGTGGGATGCAATATAAGGAATTTAAAATTTACATTAATTGATATGCACAGAGGAAAAATACCCTTAGGCAGGTAGTTCTATTAGCGAGAAGAATTGATTTCAAGTTGTGATTAAGTAGAATGATATATAGTGCATATAGTTAGTAAATATGTGTGACCTAAACATTACGAGCACAAGCAAAAATAATTCTAAGCTAGTGTATATGTGCCTAATTCCTACGTCATTCAAGTCAGGTCCCAACCGTACAGAAAGGGTTGAAATAGACCTGACACACCACAAAGAAGTCCAGTCTGAATTATCACAAGTTGAGGGTTCAAAGAGAGGGACCCTGCAAATAATGCAAAAAATAAAATCTAATCTAATCTCTCTCACACAAAAATCAGTCTTCTTCGTAGGCCCTTGAACTATATTGAAAAATCGCTCTAAATAATCTGCGAAGAGAGATATTGAGGTTAATATCATGAGTGAGAGAAAGATGCAGAATAAACGCAGAAAAGAAAAAATGACACAGAAATCAATTTAACAAAATTAATTACAAAAATTAATCTAAAACCTTAAAAATACATCGTTCACAACAACGGTGCCATTTGATGAACCGAAAAATCGTCTCTTTAATAAGTTATAGTTGTAGTATAGAAGATGAATTTCAATTCAACAAAAATCACAATTTGAATATTCTGGAGAATTTTTATTTGGCAAGTATACTAAGGACGAACACAGGGTATGGCTATTTTTAGTTATGTGGTTCTAAATTTATTTTAATAATTAATTACTTGCAAAGATAATATCTACATCAGAAAATAAAATGAAATGAAATGTGATACAATGCAAATAAAAAGAGAGGATGAGTGCAGGATCTGTGATTTTATACGAATTAAATCATCAAATAATATGATCAATAAACCCTCAAGCTAATAAAAGATCAAAGGTCATCATTTCAAGAGAGAGAGATTTATATTTAATCCCAAACTGCAGGCAAGAAGATTAATAAATTAATGAATAATCCTGCAAATGATCAAATCAATTGATAATTTATCAGAATTGTACTCGAACTTCCCGATAATCTAATAATCAAATAAGTCAATTTTTAATCACATGAAAAATCGGGGAAAGTAAACTTATTCCTCTTCAATTATGCCCCTGCAGTGATGAGTTCCTCAATCAAAATCAAAGATATTCACAGAGGAACTAATCAAATTTAAATTTTCAATCGAGTCCTTGCAGAATAAATCAAATATTTTCTCAATATAAAATAACATAAATCTGACAATAATCAGCCAACATAGATCAAGAGTTCATCAAACAATAATCATCAACAAATAACCTTATATAGAGCACTTAATAGGCTTTAAGACGACATTTTATATGCCCAAAACAGAGTTCATAAGAGAAAGTTATGCTCAAATGAAATTTCAGGATTAAACTACAATAAAAATAGGTATTTTCTTCTCAAACTATCCCATGGACTACTTATCTGTAATTTCCAAAAACTACTAGGGCTCAGATGAAATTTGCGTAAGGTACCACATACGCCGCACGTGGCTTAGGCGGCAGGGACTATATGTTATTTCCAGAGGAAGCCAAGGGAGGCAGCGCAAATTTGCTAAGGGGCACGTGTTGTGCTGCGTGCACGTGCCTCCTACCTAGCGAGGTCCCTTTTGTTATTCCGGAGGAGGGGAAAGGGACTGGATGAAAAATCTCCCCCTGCCTCACGTGCTTCTCATGTGAGGGGAGGGTTCAGGGGCGGCGAGCAGAGAGCAAAGCGTGGCCTACAGGGTGCGAAGGCCAAGGCGGGCGACGCGAGCTAGGAGGCTAATGTGTGGTGGCTGGAACGCATGCTCACAAGGCGGAGGTCGACGGAGAGACGCTGGCACGACGTAGGGCGGAGGCTTTGAGGCGGAGCGACTGACTGGTGGGTGGTTGATGCAGGTTGTGTGGTGCCAAAGGTGGAGCGTGGTGGCACACTGCCCAAGCATGTTAAGAGCTGAGGTCGGAGGTGCCGCGTAGAGCTTACAATGTCGAAGCAGGATGAGGCGTAGAAGAGCGGGGGCTCCGATGCGATGGTGCTCGATAGCTAGGCAAAGCGGGCAGGCTGTAGGTAGCCCACATGAGAGGAGAAGCTACTCGCCCTGTCGATCTGTTGCGGAAGGGCAATGCGGGAAGCTTGAAGACTACACGGTGGGGGTCCTGGAGTTTCTTACAGAGCGAGATGAGCGTACGAAGGAGGATGATTGGTTGGAGGAGGATTGATCATTGGAGTTCTCCTGTAAGAGCTTGAGCTTCAAATCTCCAGCAGGTCTTCGCCTCGAGCGCAAGGAGGGATATGCGAAGCTACATAGCACACATTAGCTACAACAGTGGTGTTGACCACCAGATCACGCCTGAACAGAAAAAGTGCAGGTCATCATCACCGTCGAAACTCACTCCTCGTTATGCCACAATGTGATGGGTTGAAGTTAAACCTTTCTCTCTGTAATGGCATATGCTTTCTTGGATGGTCGACGAGGTTCATTTTATAGCAGTGGCAGTGATGGTTATGCGGGGTGAACGTTACATGGAGGCGAACGTAACAGCAGGAGGTGGAGGGGAGTGAGGGGGCACAACCATCGCAGGCGGCAAGAGGAGGAACGACATGAAAGAGGAGGAGGAGTGTTGAGGAAGAGAACGGTCAAGGGATGTAGGGGACCACATGTTGTGTACGTGGGAGAGAAAGAGAAGAGAGGAGAGAGAAAGAAGATAGAGTGAAGAAAGAAAAGGAAAAGGGAAGAAAAAAAGGGAGAAAACAAGAAAAAAATAAAAATATAAAAGTTAAAGTTAAAAATAAAAATAAAAAATAAAATAAAAATAAAAGGAAAGGAAAAGTTAAATTAAAAATTAAATAAAGATAAAATAAAATAAAATTAAATTAAAAAGAAAAATCGAAAAGAATTATCAAATGAAGTCAAATCAAAAAGCGGTCAACACAAAAGTCGTTTGTCTCGATGAGTTCTATAATTTTGTGAAGGAATTAAAATCAAAAGAGATCAAGTGTACACATGTATTTTTAAAGGTACTATATAGATAATAAAATGCAGTGTTTTTCCTTTTTGTGATTTTTTGTATTTTTAATTGATTTTAATTAGTGTATTAATTTATATACAATATGTACATCATTAATATAATTTTTAAGGATTTTTATAGTGTTAGAAAAAGATAAAATAAAATCAACGAAGATAAAAATATATACAAAGTATAAAAGGTCAGATATTTGTATTTTCTCTTGATTTTATTCTTTTTATGTATTTTAATTCTTAAAGTAATGTCAGTTAATCGATCTAAGAATAATTTAGAGAAAGAATTAGGTTAAAATAAGGATTATTTACACATGAAGTAATAAACAAAATTTGGGAAAAAAGAAGGGTTATTTATTTACATATTTTAATGCTTAATTTGAGCATAATTATTGAATGTTAATTAATTGATTTTAAGGAATTTAGTTAGTGACTTATAAGAGAATTTTATTAAAACGTTCATATTGAGTAGATTAATCATGGATTCATCATTAATTTATTATAATGTGTTGAGATGTCGTGAGAAGTTCGCTGCTTTTGTCACTACTATGAGAGTATCTCAAAGTCGAGTAAGGACATGACCTATGTTGGAGATCGGATGAAACCATCAAGATTAGATCTGAATTGACATCTGCATGGTTAATTGAAGGATTAGGTCAGTGTTCAGAATGGACATATTGAACGGAGCTGTGTTACATGTGTTTCATAGAATGTCACGGAATATTGGGACATATTATGTAGCAAATATTGAGTATGATGATGATGATCGATAGATTATAGAATATGCTGAAGATATGGATGACGCATATCAGTCCATGATATTTACTACTACAGTGTCAGTGTCTGAATTTGTACATCTCTACAAAATTACATATGTTCCTCATGTGGTGAATGGATGACAATTTGTTGGTACCGAAGACAATGATCTGGAACTTGATAGGTTGATGGATATCTCACCGCAGAATACCGATGATGAGGTGAAAATGACAATCAAGAGGGAGAGAATCATTCAAGAACTCCCATCGCATATGACATACCATTTTTGAACATGCGAGGAAGGGGTGGATATATTCTAAATGACAAAGATGCATGAACTTTGATGATAGGATAAGTTTGAGTACCGAGTTGAAGAATGACATGCTTTCCAAATACAAAGTCGGCCCTGTGTACTCTGTGAATGTGTTCCACATTAAAAGACATTACAACTTTACGATGGTTGAATCAAATAGAAAGGTCTAATATGTGCACTATAGCGAACGAGGCAATGGTTGCTTCATGGAGATTTCGTGCCTATCGTCAACCAATCGATGGACAGTTTGTTATCTCAATGACTGAAAAACCTCACAACTGCTTGAATCGAGCAGTCAATCGAGACCATTCACAATTAGATTGTAACTTCATGGCACTCAGTTTTCTTAATCAAATCAAAATCTCTCCCTTAATGAAGGTATCCTTTTTACAAACATCGATTCACAATGTCTTCGATTTCCAAGTTAGTCAAAGAACGGTCTGGGACGCAAGGAGGAAGGG
Organism: Ottelia alismoides; assembly: GCA_037367405.1. Taxonomy (NCBI): domain Eukaryota; kingdom Viridiplantae; phylum Streptophyta; class Magnoliopsida; order Alismatales; family Hydrocharitaceae; genus Ottelia; species Ottelia alismoides. The sequence continues at coordinate 513,325 of JAZKJV010001153.1, read as the reverse complement.
AATAGAAATGGTGTATTGAGATTGGAAAAATCTTATAATGAAATTCCCTATCTCTTTGGATCTTTTAAAGAGGTTATTTTAGTATCGCTTACAAATACCTTGATAACAACAGTGGCTAAAGGAGAGCTATTCGAGAGGGTCTTCTGGGCATTCGGGCCATGCATTGCGGCTTTTAGACACTGCAAATCCATTATTAATGTGGACGGTACACACAAGTATGGAATGTACAAGTAAATATTTTAATTGCTTGCTCAGTAATGTTACTAACTGCATTCTACCACTGGCATTTGCTTTCGTCAATGAGAAGGATGGACCTACCTGGTCTTGGTTTTTGAAGATGGTGTGTTGCATGTATTCCAAGATCGTCCTAGACCCATATGTATGTTATCAGACCGTGCTCTTGGTATTCATGTGGAAATTACCCGAGGTACAATTACTACCATATGTCAATTGGCACTTTTTCCTATGATACGTTGATAGCAAAAATCCAATGATGCTTATAAAAATAAGTCATTGAAGAAGATGGTAATGAAGGCAAGAAAAGTCTTCTCCAAATTGAAGTTGCAAACCTACATGGATAAGGTTAAAAAGTGTGATGAAAATAATGTAAAGTAGTTTGATATTCATGATTACCCCTGAAGAATAGTAGTCAATTGCATTTGGCAGTGACTAAATGTTTGGGTACACATCATTGATGCTGAAGACTTATTACAATTTCATTTGTTATCTTCTTGAATGGCATGAAGAAGTGTGCAATTGCATTTCTTAAGGTGAGAGGTTCACCAAGTATGCGCATGACATGTTGAAGCAATGGATCGATAGAAGCGGTGGGCATCGTTGCTTTCACATACAAGAAGCGCCATTACACATACACGAGGTCATCACATGATGACACATGACACAATTTGGGTTGAAAGGTGGGAGGAAACACATGATGTTGATTAGAGATGCATCTTGTACTCGTCAGAAATGGCATATTTGTATTTTTCCATGCTCTCATGCTTGTGTAGTATTATCTCATTTCAACACAGATATCAAGGAATACATGGGTCCTTGGTATACATGACAAGCACAATATCATATCTATAATGTTTGTTCTACACAATATGGGATAGGGACAAGTAGCCTCGGTTCAAACATGCAACTAGTTGTCCCTGATGCTAATAGGGTAAGGAAGAAGGGGTGACCGAAGTCCACAAGGATACATAATGAGATGGACATGAGAGAGGACCTAGTACAATCTCGATGCAGAACATCAGGGTGGAAGGTTATAACAGAAGAGATAGTAGACATTAGATGAGCACCCAGAATAAGTGTGATAACTATGGGGGAGAGGGTCATAATAGGAGAAAATGTCCTAATAGAACTAGCACGAGTACTTTTTTATTTCACTATGTAAATTTCTTAAATTACCTTAATTTGTTATTTGACTTTTAGTCCGATGATTTCAAATTTTCTAAAATGGATGGAGACAGGTGCAGACGATCGCTCCATTATACGCCTCCGATGTGAACATTGCTTGCAAACATTTTGGGCTGAAGATGTATGTTTGTTTCTATAAGAATTCTTTATTTATTAATCTCTAATATGATATTAATTGCTTTATTTTACTTCAGATCACCAGATGGCTTAGGTGTAGGAGAAGGGAGAGCACTCTGTGCAACGTACCCTTGGACGAGCGCTTGGTTCCCTATATATACGTGACATGTTTTTGGGAGATCATGCAACAAGATTTCATATCTTTGGACTGACACCTTATTACCGTACTAGTGGAGAGATGGAGACCAGAGACACATACCTTTTCACATACGCCACAGTGAAATGACATTTACATTGCAAGACGTGGCATATATTTTCAGGTTGAAGATTGACAGGGAGGCAGTGATTGGGCACACCACATCTCCCAAATGGGAAGGGCTGTGAGAGAGACTCTTGGGTGTTAGGCTGGAAAGGCCCAACAATCGATGGGGCACAAATGCGCATGACGTGGTTGCTCGAGCACTTCTCAGCACTCCTGCCTACGCGGAAGATGAGACTATCATACAGTTTACACATGCATGTGTTCTGCAACTACAGGGTGGCACATGTTTCCCCGATAAGTTGGCGAATGCGGTTCTATATTGCTTTATTGGAGGAACTCTAGGCATGCGGGGTATACAGTTGGGGTTCTGTTCTCCTAACCTCTCGTTATAAACAACTATGTGTTACATCTAGAGCCGAGGCGATTGAGATTGGTGGGTCCCTCATACTTTTATAGTTGTGGGCTTAGGAGTGGTTCCTTAACATTGCGTCTATCATCCACCATACCCCATCTGGCGAGGTAGCCCAGGCATGCAGAATTTGATGTTATTGTAGATTCGATGCATGTGGTGCAACCTTACAGGGATGCCTTTGACTTGCAAACACCTAGCAGGTAACAATACATAACATAGTTTTTTACATCTCTTAGTTTATCCACTAAATTTGTAACTATGCTTACAGGTTATATGGATGTCGTGAACACTAGATGTGGTGAATAAACTTCCGATATATTGTTTATAGGCGTAAGATTTACATGTTGCCAGAGTGTCCTTGATTCATTTTTATATTGTTGAGCTACATATTGCAACTTGTGTCCTATGATAGTTTGGAGGAATCTAGGGAGATTCTATGCATTCTAGCACCTCCACCCATCTTCACTCCATTGATCTGCGAGGTAAGACTTCCATAGATTGGATAGATTTCCATTCGGTGTACGTACGACTATGGAATATTTGAAGGGATTACATTATGACAATGGAGCACGTCCTTAGAGGAGCGCCTGATGTTATCGAGGACTATCTTCCATGATACCAGCAGATTACGAGACAATTCATGTGACATGGTTGGCATGGTAGACTATGATGTAAGTTTTGATTTGTGTAGATTAGGTTTACTTTTTGATGTGATAATTGACTAATAAGTTTGATTCACATAGGTGTCACGGTTCATGAGATAGTTTGGCTTGCGGATTGTGATGACATCCACAGTATGAGGGAAGTGTCCTCGGAAGAAGAAGGCGTGTTGCATAATACCATACAATGCCAATTTAGGGTTGGACCGCAGGAGGCAGAAGCTGAGGAGGATGTTGCCCCTGAAGCTGCAAGACAGAGATAGTCTTGTGGCCGAGGGTGTGATCGAGTGCACCGTCAAGGGGGCAAATGACTCCTAACCATGAAGATGTGTAGAAGGATGCCCATATACTTCAGCCCGGATTGGAATTTGCGAAAGGAGAGGTTGGCTGCAGATGCATGGACATTGAGTCATTGTCTGCAAACCCCTTTGGATTTGGGTGGCCCAGATATCGAACAGATAGATGAGTTAAGCCAACCTACAACCTTCGAGAGGTTACTAAAAACTTCCAACAGATCCCCAAATGAACCTGCAATACAACTTACACAAAGAAAGACGCTAGTACTTTTTTATAGCTTAGATGTAATCAAAAACAAGAATCTTTTTCTAATATTATTATATGATTTCCCATTTGTGTAGTTTTAGATATGTGTAATGTGACTTGTAGATGTGATGCATGGATTGTTGAATCACTTTTGGATGTGTTGAATCACTTTCGTGGAATGTTAAATGACATGACAATACCACCAACATACTTCTGGTTTTGGTTTTGCTATGGAACGAAACTGCCTTTACAAAAGGTAGCTTACAAAAGCGACCTTTTCTAGAAGCGGCTTAGATGAGAGCTCCCTTTATGAAGGCGGCTTACCTTTAGACAAGGTCGCCTCTACGAGAAATGGCTTGCCTATGGTATATAAAAAATATATAATTTTGCCTACCACACATGGCCAATAACTTTCAAGACTTGTGACCCGGACGAATTTTCCTCCAATGTTAAAAATATCGATATCGATATCGTGTTGGTTATTCCGAAAAAGGGGACATATCAGATGATATATCGACAATATCGATGGGGATATCAGAAATGGTACAAAAAAGAGTAAGTAAGAAAGCAAAATCTCGGTGGCCCAAGTTGGAGAATCATCATATGCACCCCCACTATCGCAACATACCCTATCTTTTTAATATTAAGAGTAAGTAAGAAAGCAAAATCTCGAACATGACCATTAAAAGTAATTGATGATATCGGTCCATATCGATTGATATTGGGGAAATTTTATGTTAAAAAAGTCCAATTTTTTATTGGCGTGGATTGATATTGCTGATATATCGCCAATATCTGAGAAATTGATATGCATGGGAATACCAACACACTTAAGCCATCGATGCTGATATATCATCGATATATTACGATATTTGATATCGTGGTTCATGATAGAAATGTGTGTGTGTTTAGTCTCCATTTTACAAATTTCATCTGACAAATGGCAATTCATTTAAGGAAAAACATTGCCTCATTGTAGTACTTCACGGGAAGAGAGTTGAACAACCAACATGTCGTGAGAATATTAACCCATGAGTAGAGGATCAAGCAAATCGACCTTGTAGAGAGATGAACAAAACGATCATACCAAGGAAAGACAATAATTGTGCAGAGACAAATAAAATACAAGAGATATATACAAAAATGATAAGTAAATCAATGTCATAACCTGCAGGCGAAGTCTCTCGCATAAGTAGCAAATGTGTTGATAAGATTACGAGGAGCCTTCAGACAAACAAAGATCGTTTCAAAGCCAATATCCACAATAAGGTATGGTTGATGTCGATTGTTTTTTAACGAGCTTGGACTCCATGTGATCCTAATGAAATAAAAGTATATGCCATCAACAACACAATTACTAAAAGATGCATCAACAGACAAAACTCATGAACAAATAGGAGCAACGATCACTGTGATGGAGGCATATGTAGATGAACTTCGATTTCATCGTTAAGTAAAGGGATGAGAGGAGACAGAGGAAGCGAAGGAGTTGTTACATGGGAGTTATGGAGCTCGTTGGCTCGCAATGCTAAGGTCACCCATCGCTATGGGTTGCGGGTGGGGGAGGTGAGCGGGGTCTCTCATAAAGTGATTATGGTTGAATACCCAATACGAATGAGGTGGGTGTTGAGTTTTTTACGTATATGCTTCACCTTGTAATGAGATAAAAAGTGCATTAGAACGTATAAATACATTTCTTCTAAATTTCACCATCTTCTCATGCGGGATGTGTCATCACAACATTGCATTTCTCTACATAACCCATCTTCATTCCATTTTCCATTATCCATGTACATATTTATATCTCCTCTCAACCATTATTTTGTAAATAACATTTGTTGATTGAATCAATGCCTTGGTTGATTACCATCATTTTTAGTCATCACTTCCCTATATATACCATCTATTCGAAAAAAAAGAAGAGCACTCATTTGCCCAACCTTGCCAACAAGAGTCATCTGCATAGACAGTCTCGGAGGAGCCTCCTCAATCCTCAAGTGTGGGAGGTGAACCTTGTGTGGTACACACAAGACCCTGCCAACAAACAAGTAGGAATGGGGGACCGTGAGCCGTACCATTATCCCCCTACTTTTCACAACACCAGCTTCACCCCTACACCCTTTCCCACACAACCAAGCCCTAAAGCCTTCTACTCCCAGCAACAAAGGCAACAATACGTGCATCCCCAACACTACCGAACATGCCAACATGGCCCATCTTTTCTACTTCCCCACAACAACAAAAGTATCCGGGCCATCAAGGAAATTCTTCAAGGTTTTCGTCTTCATTCAACAGGGACAACCTAGGCAACACTTAGGTTCACGACATCATTATTCTTCGTCGGGTCCTACCGACATATAGCAACAAATTCTCGAGAGCTTTGTTCTTACAAGAGCGAGATAGAAGATATGTGGGTTGACATCAACCGCTTATCCCATTGGTAGGATGAGTGATATGTACCATCTACATCCATTCTGGCCCAGGTTCAGGCCAAGCCCAATAGAATAAACAAGACACAACAACAACATCATGATTAAGTATACTACTCAAATTCACCAAGATCTAAGCATGAGATTCTTCCTTTTGACAATGTAAATTATATGTCTCTCAAGAGCGGAAGGACCATGATCGTAATTGATCGGATAAGGGACACGGAGGAGGATGTCTCTAAGCTCCATATGAGGAGTCCTCATGGGATGAGGAGGACATGCATCGCAAGAAACAACAACCCCTTCATCAACACATGAGGAGATCACTCGAGGGCGGAGAAAGGATGAATAGCACACAAGGACAATAAGATGGAGATGTGGATTATGAGTCTACGGAGGACCTTGCATTTTTGGTTGAGGAGAATGTACCAGCAATAGACATTCCCCAACATGTACTAAACAACAATAGTTTATATTACATGATGTTAAAGATTCACATATAAAGAACACGATTTCATTGAATAAAAACAATATGCTTCAATGTATGAGTCTGATTCTTCATCATTTTCTTCTAATGCTTCAATCCCTTTCCCCCGTGCTCTAATGGTTGGAAAAACAATATTAAAAAGATATAAAAAGATGATCCTGAAATGGAATGGCTTTGGAATGAAAACATCATGGTTAAGGTATCCATTTGACAAGTACGTGGCTAGTAATCCTACATTTCAAAAGTACCTTAAGGTGCGATGCACACCTACTATAGTTGGCAGGAAGAAACCAAGCAATCAAGTGAATACTCATGGCTTAATAATAGCCACGACTTATGATAGAAAAAGAGAGATGTGGATGTACATTATGTGGTGAGTAATATTGATGACATTGTGTTTACACACACTCTTCTTGATAATTGTTCTTTGATTAATTTATTACATTTTAGTCTTATATGAGTGAATGGAGTCAGGACTTCTGTGCAACTCAAAAGCCTTACTCCAATTTGTAGACAAGTCCACAAAGAGGGCTAAGGGTGAAGTCAAGAACGTTGTCATCTCGATTGTGGGACAAGAATACATGGTGGACTTTACTGTGCTTAATATGAAATCCCCAATCATTGGAGAGCATCTCAGATCATTCTAGGGTGGCCTTTCCTTAGGACCATCGATGCTTCCTTTGATGATGAGACTGGAATGATGAAGTTCCGTTCTCTAGGCAAAGAAGCGGAACTTGAGATGCAACAAACAAAATGGTAGTGACCAGACTCTGAGACCAACACTTATTACTAATCTTATGAGGTAGAATGCAAAATGATAGCCACGGTTGGGACATGGAAACAGAATTTGACAGTACTGAGTGAGATCCTATCATCAGGAGACTATATTATTCACGATGTAGTTTGTCAGGTGTTGTCGAGCTTCTTGATTGATGCATCATCCTACTCCCTTGATGATGTAGAAATCCCTTTGAATTTGTTAGTTCCCGTTCTCAAGGAACAATCAAAGGGTGAGGATAATGAGGCGGACGTTTCTTTGGCAGAACTATCACAGATTTTTAATGATCTGACTCATGAAACAACGGAGTTGGTGGCAAGCACATAACAAACATACCCACCTTTATACAATACGGAGCCAGATTTAGAAATGGTGAAATCTGATTTACTAGATGGTACAACATTACCAGAGTTGAAACCATTATCTCCTACCCTTAATTACATCTTTCTTGTGGGATCCAGTAATAGATTCTCTATCATTATTAGTTCTATGCTGAATGTAGAACAAGAATCTAGATTCTTAAAAGTCTTAGAAGAGAACCACGAGACTATATGTTGGATAGTTTCAGATCTTGTGGGCATTAACCATGCTCTATGTTCACGCCACATACTTGTTGAAGATAAAGCTAGGCCTTCTCTTGAATTTTAAAGAATACTCAATCCGAATCCAAGGGAAATCGGGAAGAAAGAAATTTAGAAATGGTGTGGAACATGTTTTATATACCCCATATCATGCTCCAAATGGGCGGTCCCATTACATGTTGTCGAAGAAGGGTTTATTGGTCACCAAAGAGGAGGAGGTACAGATCGTGACACGAGTACCTACGTCGTGGCTTGTTTTTATGGCCTACAAACGCAATAAATGTTGCGATCAAGAAAGATCACTTTTCGTTTCTGTTTATTGATCAGATTTTGGAGAGATTGACATGAAAAGAATTCTTTTATTTTTCTTGTTGGTTATTTAAGATACAAACAAGTAGCCATCGTTGCTGAAGACTACAAAAAGACCACATTCACATGTCTATTTGGCATATATGCATTTAAGCATATGCCAATAGAGCTCTGCAATGCCCCATACAATTTTTAGCGATGCATGATTAATGTATTTGTCGAGATGGTGGGAGATTTCTTGGATGTCTTCATGGATTTCTCGGTTCATGATGAATCATTTGATTCATGTCTTACACACTTGGACCGAGTTCTTCAAAGATGTAGATAGGTGAATTTGGTGCTATACTGAGAAAAAAGTCATTTTTATGGTCCAAGAGGGTATCGTGTTGGGGCACATCATCTCCAAAAAGGGAATGGAGGTTGACCCTATTAAGGTAGATGTGATTAAGAAACTTGATCCACCAACCAACGTCAAGACAGTACGATCATTTTTAGGTCATGTTGGATTTTACAGAAGATTCATTCATAATTTTTTCAAAGATTAGCCCGATCACTGATCGAGCTCTGGAAAAGACATAGAGATCACAGATCACGAGTTTCTTGAGGCCTTTTGAGCTCTTGAAAGAAAGATCATTGTCTCCCATGTCTTATAAGTAGGGAGGGCAATGTATGGGTCCACCCATATAACCCAGCCAAATCGTTGAAAATAGGTCAAAATGATTTGGGGTCATTTGGCTCATTTGGATTTTAGGTTGGGTTAGGCCCAATAATATTCCTTCAATGGGTATTGGGTTGGTTGGTGGTCTAATGTCTTCCACCCAACCCACCCAAATAACTCAAACTATTTCTTTGGATGCCAAAAGGTTTAAACCCAACGAACTAAATCGATATATACTTAATATATAAAATCAAGAAGTCTAAACTCATATATATTTCTAATGTACAACTTAGATTCTCCAATCCAAGTTATGAAGTTATTAACAATCTTATTTCACGAAATATTATTTCAGGTGTTATTGTGTGTTGTACTCAATGTATTTTTTTCTCTATCGCCCTTGATATGATCATTATGTACTATAAACAGCTGAGAGTTTGCCTCATTACCATACACATAAATTTATTCTCGAAAATCCCATAATCTTAACTGAATAATTCCATATCAACTTGGACGTATCCAACCTTCTTCGTCCATGTTGAACATATTCCTCTAACCTTCTTCTTCTCTAATGAGCTTAATACATGCTTCCTTTGACATCTTTTTCATACGTCAATGGAGCCATCACAACTTGACCTTTAATTAACAAGATTTTTCATACAGGTAATTTGGTTTTCCCCCAACCCAATCGGCTCAAACCAGTCACCCAAACATCTCAACCAATCTAATTCGGTTGGGTGATGGTATCATTTTTGCAAATCTAATTGAATTCAACCCAAATCGAATAACCCATACCCACCCAAACCAGTCAAATACCCACTCCTACTTGTAAGTTTCTGATCGGTCTCTTCCCTTTGAGATAATGACTATGATTCAAATTTTATGACAGGAGCTATGTTAGGACAGAGGCGAGAAGATATATTATTTGTACGCCAGTAAAGTTTTAGATCCTGCACGGAAAAATTACACGGTTACTAAAAAGGAAATACTCGCAGTAGTATGGGTCATAAAGAAGTTCGGATAATATATTTTGGGCTCTGGTGACAATTTACACTAATCACACAACTAGTTGTTACTTAATGTAAAAGAATGATGTGAAGACACATCTTTTCATGTGGATTTTATTACTATGGGATTTTAATTTGGAAATTAAAGATAAATCTTGAGTCAAGAAATGTTATGGTTGATCATCTATCCTCCATTGAACATAAGGTTTCCTCTGATACCATGCTAATTAGAGGGACTTTCCCGGATGAGACAATTTATGTTATTGACTTACTCCCTTGGTATGCCAACATGGAGACCTAGTTCTTCTCAAAGAAAGCTTCGCAAGGGAACTAGATGACCGACTGAAGCCATATTCAAGGAGATGACATTGGGAGGATTCGATCTTTTCTTTGAAGGACATGATTGTGTCCGTAGAAGGTGTATTCTGATGAATCCACATTTCATCATCTTTATTCTATCATTTTGGCCTCAAAAACCCTAGCAAATGCGTGTAAATACCTTTAATTCCTGCATCTTAGCATTCATGCATGTGCATGTAAATAGTGTATAAAAGACTGTAATTAAAGACAAAATTATAGAATAAATAAAAGAAAAAGAAAAATAATAAAATATTGTAAATATTTTATGACCCGAAACCCCGAGACCTAGGCATCTTGATGAATAGGTCGACAAGGAATAAAGTAGGGGGAGATAAGGGTCAGAATACCAAGAAAATACCTATACTTTTTAGTTCATTCTTTATTTATTTTGGGGCCTATTTTTTGTTCCACTTTTTATACATCAATTAAAGAAATTTTAAACATGAAAGTTGTAGATAACTAAATAAAGAAAAATACAAAAATTTATTTCACTCAAAAATGATGTACAGATAAAAGTTATGGTCTGAATAAAAATCCAAAATTCCCAACTCCTAGACCTGTATCTCCCAAATAAAAACTCCAAATGCATCAAACTCACCTTTAATTGTATATAGTTAAAAATAAGCTATTTAATGGCGGTGGTTTCGCATTTGGCGGAGCTATGGTTTGAAAGTTGAGTTTTGGACCCCACTTGTATAATTGTACATATTAAAATATTAAATTTATTATTTATTCATTATTTTTGTATTTTTGTATTTTTATATTTTTTATAATATATTTGTGCATTAAAATCAGAATAAAAATACAAAAGAAATTCAAAATAAAAATACTTTGTATATAATCTACATAGGTACAATACCTATAACTATACCTATAATATTACTCTTTCTACTTTATTAAATATCCAAAACATATCAGAAAAATAAAATAAAAATATAATTAAGTGTATAAAAATATTTTATAAATTTATAAAATAATAAATAAAAAATAAATAAATTAAAAATACAAAATAAAAATAAATTAATAAAATATATAGGTAATATACCTATAAAGTGTATAAAATGGAACTTGTAAAATATACCTCATAAAATAAATTAAAAATCACCATAAAAAATTTATAAAATTACAAGCATTTTCTATTTTATAACCTAAAAATAATAAAATCATTATCTATTTTTAATCGAATTTACAAAACAATTTCCAGGGATTTTTCCTGGTTGGTCCACGTGGACCAACCAGGAAACAACCCCAGTTGACCTCGGTCAACTGGTCGTCCTCCCCCATGTGCGTCTGTCAGACCTCGTTTGACCCCCATCTTCGCAGATTTTTCAAGGCCAGAGCTTTCACCCCTTTGATGATTCTTCCTTCTGACCTTTTGCTCCTCGAAGATCCACCTTTCACGCCCACACATTGTTTTGGGGAACGGAGCGACGATTCAACCAATATTCCTCGATCCTTGAAGCACCCTAGTTGTCAGGTCAAACCACATAAAATACACACCCGACTTCACTTTTGAATTTGAACCCCTCATTCTATAGGTTAGCCACCGTGCTTGTGTCCATTGGCTCGAGGAAGGTGACAACATCCTCTTGAGCTCATCAGGCCGGTCGTGCAGCACCTGAGGCAGCTCCAATCACCTCCCGCCACCACCGCCGACATCGAGGTACTTCCCTCCGGTCACCACCGTCGAGGCAGCCCCCTTTCCTTATTTTTCATTTGCATTTTATTTCCCATCGCATTAGGATTAAAAGCCCTCTCGAAATTTCATGTTTCACCTACTAAATCGCCCAATCGATCACCTCACCGAGCGCTCCTCTGGCCGAGCTCATCCTCGCCGCTTTGCGTCACCATTTCTCCACCGCAGGACCCAGGCACTTTGCCCTGGGTCCTCTCATGTGTTTATGCAGGTCAAAGGTTCGTTGACTCGAGCCTGGGCTCGTTTTGCATCTCGCTGGAGTTCAGCGGAGCTCCATAGCTCCGCCGCCCTCTTCCGCGAGCCTCAGCCACTGCTGAGGCGTTCTGGAGCCATCAAGAGATAGAGGACCCCTGCGGGAAGAGCCGCAGCCATTTTGGGACCTTCACGACTGCCGGAGGTCGGAGATCGAGCCGGGAGAAGGTCGCTTCGCCGCACCTTCGTCCTGCTTCTTCCTCCCTCCTTCATCGTCGTTCGTTCAAGGGCGCCTTCCAGGCGCTACAGCTGCCGTTGGATCAGCCACGCCACCAGCCATCCGATCTTCATCGCCCATCTAATCGTGACCGTTGGCGGCCGAAGCATCATCGCGCAAGGAGGAGCCGACACGTGTCTGAGTGAATGCATCTGAGTCGTCCGCCTCCGCGCTATTCTAGGTATTTTGCAACTTTTACCCCAGGCATTTTTGTATTTACGAATTAATCCATTAACTTTCAGTGGTAGTTTAAAAAGTTTTGTAATATTTATAAGTAGGTCTCTGAACTTCTTATATCTGCACTTAGGTCCTGGCCACGTCACCTCACGTGACCAGTACACGTGAGGTGAAGGACATTTTGCGAGGAACCCCCTCCAGGGTTTACTTATTTCGATTCAATACAGGAACTTGTGGATCACATGTAAAACTTTTGGTTATTTTGCATCAAGGCCCTGGATTTTTGGAAATCACATTTATACCCTTCCCCAGGCGTGTGTTAGTCACGCACGTGGGTGGGTTATTTGCAAGCATACCCTTGCGAGTCTTGATATTTGTAATTGGTCCATCAAGTTTTATATTCAGTAGTATATTTTGTGTGAAAATTGTAACTTGGCCCCTGGATGTTTGTTTATTTGCACTTATGCCCCTGCTAGGCTTGTAGTTTCTTTATGCTTCTAGTATTTATTTAGTGTACCATTTTAACTCGAAAAATTCCCAAAAAATTAACATAAGCTCCTGTTTGCTTGCTTGTTCATGCTATATTTTTTGCATTGCATTTTTATTGCATTTTAATATTTATTAAAAAATCAAAAACATGCATTTTAGCTATTGTCTGCATTAGAAAATACCAAAAAAACATCAAAACACCTTGAAAAATTCCAAAAAATTACCTAAGGTCTATTTTAGTATATTCCAGTGTCAATCCAAAAATCATTAAAAACTTCAAGACAAAAACCTTAAAAATTAGAAAAAACTCAAAGTCTTTATAAAAATCTAAAAAACTCTAGAAAATGCTAAAAATATAAACTCAAGTTTTGTAGCTTCACTGTTTTATTACCTTTATTTTAAAATTAATTTGGGAAAATTTGTTGTTGTTTGCTATTTTTCATTCCTATTTTACTTTCAGCCAGTAGCTTTAGTCATTGTTTCTTGTATTTTAGCTTTTATAAATACCAAAAATATTCTGAAAAATCTCCAAAAATCACAAAAACAGTGGAAAAATATAAAAAGACCAAAAATATTTTATTTTTCTAATTTTTGAGTATTTTTCCTTATTTCTATAACTACCCTATCCCCTCTTTTCTTATAATATATATAAATTCCAATATTGAAAAAGAAAATACAAAAATATAAAATATAAAAAGAAAATATAAAATCAGAAAATTAAAAACAAAAATACAAAATTAAAAATTAAAAATTAAAAAAATTAATTAAAAAATAAAAACCTACAAAAACATTTGCATTTTTGTAGACACTGAATCACATCACTCATTTTGCATTTGCTTGATCTATCCTGCCTTGCTCCCTGTGTTCGACACTCTACCTACTTCCACTATACACCTGTTTGTAGAGTTATGATAAATTTTACTTCACTTTATTTTTCATTGCTTGATATTTATATTGTGGGTTCATTGTTGATTAAATCCGGATTTTTAGCGGTCACCGCAACGACCTCTGTGTTCCCGCCTTGTGTGGAATACACGACCGTTGGAAATTTGGGTTTATCAAATGGCACCGTTGCCGGGGAGCAAAGCGTATAGTTCTCATTTTTGATTGATTGTGATTACTTGTTTACATCATTGTTATGTTTTATCTCTCTTCTATTTTGATATATATTGCTGAACCATCTGACCATCTCATTTCTTGTCTTCTTGCGAGGGACCGTGGATCGAGGAGGATCGCCTAGGTGATTCGGCGTAGCCTTGGGAAGCGGAGTGGCTTTTCTATCCCAAACCGACAGGAGAGAGCAGGAGGAGTGAGAGAGAGAGAGAGTGTGTTAGCTAGCTTCTATTATTTTTGTGAGAGAGGGATTCATATAAATTGTAATAATACAGGGACACTTGGACACTCAGGACACTCGAGCCTAATTTCCAGGTGTTTATTCACCTGGGGGCTCACCGCGATTTTATCGCGTTTTCTCGCTGTCATTTTCCGGTTTTGATTTCTTTTTCCTTTCTTTTGTTGATTGAGCCCTTAGATTTTAGGCATTGCTTGATCAAGTAGATTAGGTCCAAACACCCTAAAAACCATTGCATGTACCTATAGTGCGTATTTGGACTTAGTTTAATTAAACAGATGATCACCACCTTCGATCCGTCGCGCCGCGAGCTCATCCCGCCAAGCGCTTCTCCTGGACTCGATGTGTCGAGAGGAGGAGGGGTGAGCCTAGACCGGACTCTAGGATTGAGGATTGGTGATTGACTTGTGGTTCTTCACATTAGCAATTGCCTGCTTAGGATGATTTCTGTGTGTATATCGACATTTAGATTAGGTTTACAAATTTCTGCTTTGCATCCCGCATGGAGAGAGCTGGAGGCACTGTAAGTCTTTCTATCTTTGCATTCATCATATAAGCACAAAGATGAGATTTCCATCTTGGTGCCGACTTGCACGGCTTTTCCGACTCTTTTCTCCCTCTGTTTTTGGATCAAGTAGGAATCAAGAAAATACAAAAACCGTTAGGCACTTGTTTGAATTGACTCAAAATAAGCGATAACACCAAAAAAATTAAAAAAGGGACTGCTAAGAAAATTTGACCTAAATAAAATTGATAATTGGATTCATTGCTTGGGGAGAGTAACACCCTCACTTGTATTCAGGTTGCATGGGAAGGTCTCCTTCCAAGTGAGTTGAGTGGCTTCGTAAGATTAGAGCCAAAAATCCAGCTTGTGGCTGCCTTGTGTATCGCCTGGATTTCTAAAGTATTGGCGCTACTATCGTACGTAGACGAGTAGGGCTTGGTCATCATTGGTGACTCACTATTGTATTGAGCATCGACCTTGTCTGAAGTATCGAGCATAGGCCATGCCTTCACGGGTGGGTCTGTCTCATCGTCTTGCGTCCGAGTAGGATCTTGCACGCTCACGGGTGATTCCGTTGCGAGCGAAATCGCCTATCGGCTTTCTCCCTCTTTTCTTTGGCTGAGTAGGGATCCAGGAAGGGTTACAAGGACCTTAAAAAGCGCAAGCTACATGTTACACAGGAGGAGGACAAGTACGGGAACACTTTCCCGGCAGTACTCTCTCTCCGATAGGCGTAGTGCTCTAAGGACTCGTTATAAGATAAATTCCTGAATTCAAGTTAAAAACTACAAAGATAAAAGCCGAACCTTCACGGCTTCATGTGTTGAGTTGGTGAATCCCCTTGTTTTGTGTTTGATTGCTAGTCACATTTAGGTCAAGATCAAAAACACTGCACACTTGTGCACAATTTTGCCCTTCTTCTTCTTCTTCATTTTGCAACCGTGCTCTTCTCAATAATCACGATGATGGGAAGGAGGTCTCTTAGGCCGACTTTGTCGGCACCGCTATCCAGTACTCCTCCCTATTCATCTAGGGCAACCTCAGAGAGTCCAGACCCACTCTCCGAGCCTGAGTTCACTTCCACCCTGTTCCCCCTCGACCACCCTTCTCCTGCCATCAGTCCAAGAGTTTCAGAATTTAGTGCATCACAGAGCTCGGAGCATTTGACGGAACCTGAGATGGATTCTTTTGCCTTTTCAGAGAATCCAGAGATGGCAGACAGAGGAGAGCACCCAGATGAGCACGAGCACCCTCCATTTTTATATGATTAAGCCGCCATCAACAATTCACTTCTAGCATTCCTGGAGACCATGCAGAGGCAGATCCGGGATCAGGGAGTATTTATGGGTGACCTCATGAGAGAGATCGCACAGATGCGAGAAAACAGACCTGGGGGCGGTGGCGGTGGAGGTGATATACCTACAGCAGACGAGGGAGAAGATCCCAACCAGGAGAGGCCGACGCAGACCATCATGAGAGAATTGCACAATCCAGCAGCCTCCCTCACTCATCGATGGATCCGACTCCCTCCCATCCATGGAGATTTTCGAGCTTCGCCCGCACACCATCCAACTACTTCCTAAATTTTATGGGCTGGCGACCGAAGAGCCACACCTCCACCTACAAAAATTCGAAATGATCTACAGTACCATTCATGACAGGCTGGTGACTGAGGACACCATCAAGATGATAGCCTTCCCCTTCTCTTTGGTTGATAGAGCTGCATACTGGCTCAAACATTTGGGGAGGTTCGTCGACACTTGGGCAGAACTCCGGACCGCTTACTTGAACAAGTATTATCCTCTCGGCCGGACGAACGCAGCAAGAGCTATGATCAGCAATTTCGTAATGATCCCGAATGAACAATTCCATGAAGCTTGGGATCGATTCAGAGAGCTCATTGACCGGTGTCCACACCATGATATATCCAAGCCCAATTTGGTTCAGAGTTTCTTTTATGGGCTGACACCGGAGCTGTAGGGGCTTGTAAATGCCTCTTGTGGTGGGTCATATTTTTTCAAAGGTGAAGACGACGTTTGGGCCATCTATGAAGGGATGGCAGAGAACTCGACAGTTATGGCCCAAGCCCGCGTCTACACACAATAGAAGTCCCACCAAGGAGCGGGATCATTCCAAAGGATCGCTCGCATCGATGCCGGTCCTCACACTTCGTAGGCAGCCGCAACCCAAGTCGAATCAGCCACAACCGACATGGGCATCATCATTGAGAAGTTGGACCGTCTCGAGATCCTCGAGAAGAAGTAGATGCAAGGAATGGCCCAGATGGACCAGATTGCCAAGACCATGAGTGACCTGAAGACGCAGATCCTTTGCATCCAGGAGGCACAAACCTCCTCTCAGCAGCCTCCCAGGTCCCAAGCTGATCCCAGCAGTAGCAGCTCATCCCAACCCTCTGCCTTGTACCGCTAGGTCAACCACATTCATGCAGAGCCGGTCCCGTTGCTACAGTACTACCCATCGCAGCCACCATCTCAGGACACTCAGATGGTGGTCTATCATCCGTATCAGCCACTGGCAGTTCTCCCTCCACCATCCTTCGAGCAGGAGCCATTGATGGAAGTCAATGGGATATGGTACGATCGGTACCCACAGCCCGGGATTCATCACGATCACCCCGGATTCCGTTGGGGAAATGGTGGCACCTCATCTCAGCAGCAGCCTCCGGCTCAGGGACAGCAGAACAGCCAGCCACAGCAGCAGCAGCCCCAGTATGCCCACCAGCAGCAATACCAACATGGTCCTCATCCCGCCTATCAGGGACAACAGTGGAGGCAGCGTCAGTAGCCTCAGCAGACATACTCCCATCCTCCCCAATACCAGCAGCAGCCTCATTTCCAGCAAGGGAACACTTCCGGTTCTCAGGCTCCCACTTTCGAGAACCCAGCTCTTGAGGAACTCGCCCGCTTGATGTCTGACCATCAGGCATCCTACCGGCGAGACATGGATGAGTTCCGGCAGGAGGTGAGGGATTTAATAAAGAGAAAAACCGCCATACCAGCTTAGATTGAACCCAATTCGAACAATCTGAAGAGGAAGTCTGAGCAGGTACAGTTCACAGAGTATACCTCTCCTAGTGATTATTTGAGTGACACGTCTTCTTTGTATGATGCTGATTTTGTGACTACTAGGAGCGGTAGGATTCCAGCCGGCGGTGCTCATCTGAGCAACAACCAAAAGCATAATCAGGAGTGCCAGATGAGCAGAGGAGCGGTGTTGATGCCGCTAATGATGATGTTGAAGACGGTGGTGCTGATGCCACCAATGATGGAGACTCAGACGACGGTACTGAGGCCGTCGTTACAACATGTGCCGTTGGTGGTACTGAGGCCACCACTTCCACTTTTGTTGAGCTCCCTTCTACTGTGTTGCCACCTTTTGTATCTATGGATTGTGGTAACAACAAAAAGAATAAAAAAAATGAATAAAGGAAAGGTTTCTGTTTACACTCCTGATCCATATGTGTTGAATGATGATCATGGTATGGATTCTATTCCGTCACAGGTGCAGGAACCTCCTCCTAGACCTCCATCTGCGAAGGCCACTACCATCTTCTTCCCTGAAGCACTTCATCGGGCGAAGGGGAACAAAAGAGAAAATCCAAAAAAGAACCAGCAGGTAGAGTTCAGCAACCAGATGATTGATAGATTCCACATTTAACTGACTCTATGGGAAGCATTTGAGCATACCCCTCTTCAAAAAGAACTTGAAAGAGACGACTGCAGTCCGCAGGAAGAGAAGGTACAGAGATCAAATCCATATGCTCACCAATGACACTTGCTGCACCATTCAGAATAAACTGTCAGCCAAGAGACTAGATGCAGGAGTTCCCTATGTCAGATGCGAGATTCATGAGCAGCAGTTTGATCGTACTCTATTAGACAGTGGCTCTTCTATTAACCTTCTTCCGGCAGCCTTACTCGACCGATTCAAGTTTGGTCCTCTTCTTAGGAGCAGGACAGTCTTCGGTTTGTTGATAGGTCGACTAAGAGGCCGAAGGGGTTGTTGAGAGACGTGGTCGTTACCATTCAGGGCCTGAAATTCCCCGTGGACTTTGTTGTATTGGACATGGAGATCCCTGAGTCGGTAACCGATGCCCCCATCATACTTGGACGTCCGTTCTTGGCCACAGCCAAGGCGGTGACCGATCATGATAGTAGGAAGGTATGTTTTCGCGTAGAGGGCGAAATCATACAAATAGAGATGATCGAGGAAACCAGAGTGAGAGAATATGCATGCTCAAAGCAGTCCAGCGAAGCCGCGCAAATGACAGAGGAAGAGCTAGACATCCACCAGGAGTGTGATTTGTGATGACAGATGATGAATCCAATTAGACAGATCCCGTATCACAGACCCTCGCCCTGCCTACAGATTCACCATACTTAAAGCTTATGGCAGCCGAGAGCCTGGAGAGCACACCCTTGGACGAGGATACCATTGAGGCTGACAGTGTTGGGATGAGTGGTGATGATGATTTTCAGTCTTATTCTTCTAGTTCAGATCCCTCGGATTCAGACATGGATTGGGATGATTTTGATGACCATTTGTCGTGTCTGATTCCTTCTGAGCCGACATCTACGACGGAGTGCAAGCCAATACAGTTTATTGATGATTCAACATGCGTCCCTTCGTCAGATATTCCTGCAGAGAGAGAGTTCTCACATGCAGACCTGGTCGCCTTCACACAGACTTATCAGAAGCCAGATCTGCCACCTCCCAGTTGTCCAGAACTGAAACCCTTGCCGCAGTCGTTGAAGTATAGATTCCTTGTGGGTGAGCCAGATATGCACCCAGTCATTATCTCAGCAGGTTTGATTGGAGAGCAAGAATCTCGTCTGATGGAGGTTCTTGAAAGAAACCACAAGGCGATAGGATGGAGTATAACTGATCTCCAGGGAATTAGTCTGGCTCTGTGCTCCCACCACATCTATCTTGAGGAAGACGCTAGGCCGTCGCGTGAGTTCCAGCAACGGCTGAACCCGAACCTTCATGATGTTGTCATGAAAGAAATATCAAGATGGTGGAGCACTGATTTTATCTACCCCATCTCCGACTCCAAGTGGGTTAGTCAATTACATGTGGTACCCAAGAATACGAGTATCACTACAGTTGTGAGTGAGTCTGGAGAGGAGATCGCTACATGAGTAACCACTTCTTGGAGGGTCTGTGTGGACTACAAACGATTGAATCAGGCCACCAAGAAGGATCATTTCCCGCTGCCATTCATTGATCAGATTATTGAGAGGATAGCTGGGAAGAGTCATTACTGCTTTCTTGACGGGTACTCCGGTTATAATCAAGTGGCTATTGCGCCCGAAGACCAGGAGAAAATGACATTCACCTGTCCGTTTGGGACTTATGCTTTTAGACGGATGCCCTTTGGTCTATGTAACGCTCCCGCGACATTCCAAAGGTGCATGTTGTCTGTTTTCTCGGACATGGTGGGTGACTGCTTAGAGGTCTTCATGGATGACTTCTCAGTCTATGGCGACGGGTTCGATGCTTGTCTTGACTGCCTAGACCGTGTGCTTCAGCGCTGCATAGAGGTCAATCTTGTATTGTCTTGGGAGAAGAGTCACTTCATGGTGACTCAGGGGACGGTCCTTGGTCATATCATCTCCAACAGGGGCATGGAGGTCGATCCGACCAAGGTGGATATCATTAGAAAACTCAATCCACCATCCAATCTGCGTCAATTGCGGTCTTTTCTGGGGCATGTCGGTTTCTACCGACGGTTCATTCAGGACTTCAGTCGAATTGCCCGCCCGCTTACTGATTTGCTGACAAAAGACACCGAGTTCATTGTCGATGATAAGTATCTTGCGTCTTTTGAGACTCTCAAGAGTATGGTTGTCACGGCTCCTGTCCTTCAGCCACCCGATTGGTCTCTCCCATTCGAGATCATGACAGACGCTTCTGATTTTGCCGTAGGGGTTGTGCTTGGATAGAGGAGGGATGGATTGCCGTTTTCCATTCACTACGCCAGCCGGACTTTGGATGCCGCTCAGTGAAACTACACTGTGACAGAGAAAGAGATGCTGGTTGTAGTCTTTGCTTTGGATAAGTACTGATCATATATTCTCGGATCTAGAGTGACTATCTATACAGATCACACCGCCATCCGATATTTAATGGCCAAGAAGGATACCAAAGCATGCCTTACCAGATGGATCCTTCTACTCCGGGAGTTTGATATTGAGATTAAGGATAAGCCTGGAGTTAAGAATGTGGTGGCGGATCATCTCTCCCGCTTAGAGAACCTTGAGGAATCTGAGCGCAGCGCACCTATCACAGAGACGTTTCCAGATGAGGTGATCTTGGCTATCGCCTCGCTCCCATGGTATGCCGACATTGTGAACTATCTTGTTGCCAAGACGGTCCCACAGGGTTGGCCCAGGCAGAAACTCGAGACCTTCCTGGCGAAGGCCAAGTTTTATCATTGGGAGGATCCCGTCCTTTATCATGAAGGAGGAGATAGCATCAGGAGGAGGTGCATTCCTCAAGAAGAGCAGCATAGCGTCCTCACATACTGCCACAAGCTTGAGGCAGGAGGACATCATTCTGGGAGACGGACAGCACAGAAGGTGCTTCAATCCGGCCTTTGGTGGCCTACTCTCTTCAAGGATTCAGATGAGTTCGTGAAGAGATGTACTGACTGTCAGAAGATGGGAACCTGCGGACAGAGAGACATGATGCCCATGCAACCCAATCACTGTTGTGAGGTTTTTGATGCATGTGGGATTG
Organism: Ottelia alismoides; assembly: GCA_037367405.1. Classification (NCBI taxonomy): domain Eukaryota; kingdom Viridiplantae; phylum Streptophyta; class Magnoliopsida; order Alismatales; family Hydrocharitaceae; genus Ottelia; species Ottelia alismoides. Next base: position 491,855 of record JAZKJV010001153.1, on the reverse strand, counting down.
ATTTCATGGGCCTATTATCTAAGAGTCAGGGGTTTGAGCACATTTTGCTCGCTGTAGATTATGTCAGCCGATGGGTTGAGTCCATCCCCGCCCGAGCCGCAGATGCTAAAACTATGTGTAAATTTTTTAGGAAAAATATCATTTCACGGTTCAGGGTATCTAGAGCCGTTATTTCAGACGGGGGGTCTCACTTCATCAATGACAAGGTCAGGGCCCTTGCAGATGAGTTCGACATTGACCATTGTGTTGCCACGCCGTATCACCCTCAGACTAATGGTCTTGCCGAAGTATCGAATCGGGAGATTAAGACTATCTTACAGAAGATTGTATGCCCAGACCGAAAGGATTGGTCACAGCTTTTGGACTTGATCTTGTGGGCCTATCGGACATCCTTCAAGAACCATTAGGGACATATCCCTTTCGTCTCGTCTATGGCAAGCCGTGCCATCTTCCTGTGGAAATAAAGCACAAGTCACTTTGGGCAGTCACTGAGTTATTATTGGATCCCGAGAGTATAGGAGAACAGAGGAGAGCAGAGTTGGCAGCCCTGGAGGAGTTGAGAGATACAACCTTTTCTAGCAGCCTACAGTAAAAGGAAAAAGTGAAAACATGGCACGATTCCTATATCAGCCATAAACAGTTTGAGCTAGATCAGCGTGTATGGTTGTTTGATTCCAGGCTGAAATTATTTCCAGAGAAATTACAGAGCAAGTGGAAAGGTCCCTATGTGGTTAGGAAGGTACATGACAATGGCAGCATTGATATATCAGAACCATCATCTTCATCCACCTTCTGTGTCAACAGTCAGCGCCTGAAACCATATCTAGATCATGATCCGCCGACCATTGATGTTGCCCCCATTATTCTGGTATGAGATGTGTACTTTGATTCATATCATTTGCATCTCATACATGGTGATCACTTCTATCTTCCGCTGTATAGATCCATCTGTCCATATCACACTTCCTCTCTTTTCTTCTTTTCTTCTTTTCTTCTTTTCCTTTTCTATTTTCTTTTTGTATCAAAAAGGTGTCGCCCCTTGTAGACAATTTTCTATACTTAGGACGTACTTTGTCCTAAGTATAGAGGGGTGTGCACCTCGAGTTTCTCCATTCATTTCGATCTTCTCCATTGTCTCCTCTTCTTGTCTATACTTAGGGATATCTTACCCTAAGTATAGGGGGAGACGGTCTGAGTACGATCTGTTCATTCCCACCCTTGACCCTCCCTGCATTGTGTACAGTCTGCTATACTTAGGATTATTTGATCCTAAGTATAGGGGGGATGGTCAACTTCTCATTCTTTTGTTCATTCGTTCATTTATTTATTCTTTAGACTTGCCTATACTTAGTACGAGTTATGTCTTCTCTTTTTTCTCCGATCTATGATGACATAGCTCAAGCTGCGTATAGGGGGGTCGTATATACTACGTATATACTTTAGCCATAACTCGTACTTTCGTATTTTCTTAATAAATATGGCTAATAATTCTTTAAAATTCATTAGAACCCTAATAAAAAGATGTGGTCATTCCTAAATTCTTTTTGTATGTCCTAATTAATAAATCAGGTGAAAATGTTTTTTGCAAAATGTTTGAAAAATAGTTTGAAAATTTTTGTGAAAATCTTTTGAAAACTATTTTGAAAATATTTTGTTACATGTTTTCAACCTTTGTAAAAATGTGTTGTCTGTAAAAGTTATTTTCTTTGTGTGAAATAAAATGTTCGAAAAATGATTTGCAAATGGTTTGAAAAATGGTTGCAAAAATATTCGAAAAATCTATCTATACGGTTTGAAAACCTTTGCAAAATGATTTTCAAATGTGTGTACATGTTTGTAAAATTGTTTATAAAAATTATTTTGGACTATAGTTTTCAAAAATTGTTTGAAAAACCTGTGTCAAATAAGTTTGAGGAATATATACATCACACCAAAACCCATTATAGATCTATATGTATAAAATTGATCACTCACCCTGTAAATTCTTAAAATCCACTTCTTGTAAATATAAGAAGCACTCCCGTGTAAATATTTTGTACCTAGTTTTTAGCCAAAATTTTCTTGTTATCAAAAATCCCAAAAACATTTGCAAAATTAAAATCCAAAAATATTTGAAAAATCTTTTGAAAAATATAAAAAAAATGCATATGCATCATCATCATCTTTTCAAAAATCCACAAAAAGTTTAAAATCTTTGAAAATTGCATCACAAAAATATTTTCTGCATTTTCATAGCATTAGCATTTTTCGGATTGAGTTTGACAGTTGAACGAGTCTAAGTAAAATCCGGAGATTGGAGCTTGATTGGACCTTAAAATATACCTAATAACAGGAACCTTATAGGAACTGGGTTTGAGGTACTTCAGGTCTAGTTGACTTAATTCTTCGAGGATCATGAGACTTGGTTCAATGGATTCTTGACTGCCTAAGTAGAGTATTTCGGAGCACACGCATGACTCTTGTTGATAATGACCTAACTTGGACACCTGCACCTTTCACATGGCTCAACTTAGTTGGAGTGGTGAGGGGATTGGATTTGCCGGTATGAGACGCACACAAGTGGAAACAATTGTCCTCCTCTAGGGAGGGAAGTGCACCCCAACCCGTCTAGTGATGAGGAAGTCTAAAGACAGGAGAGTGTGGGTTACGATAAAGCTTCAAAAGAGGGATAGTCTACTGGCTCAAGAGGAAAAACTCCTTATGTAAATGCTATTGTATATAGTATTCAAAAAAAATGGTCAGGCCTGTACAAAAATAAAATGCCTGCAAAGTATGTACAAATGTTGTAAAGTCAATAAGCAAGCTTGAGTTACAAAGTCAAATATGTGAGCCTGCAGCTGGATGACTTGACTACATTGGTCTTGCATCCCAGGATAGGTAGCTACACTGGCTACCGTTCATTCTTCTCTTCACCCCCTCCTCTTGAGTTGGTTGCCACTTGAACTTAGAAGGGAATACCCCGCTCCTCGAGGGTAGAGTTATTGGATTGGGAAATCATTGGGTTGTCGTACTGGAGAAGTCAGATTCTTTGTCATTCTAGTTGGGGAGAGCCACCATCACTTACACTGTACGAGTTAGACTCATAGTCGTAAGAGTTTGCGTATGAGTTGAAGTACTTCTGACCTGTCTATTGAGAAGACTTGAACAGAGTTTTGGGATTCTCAGGGATTGTTGGATTTCAAATTCGGTTCTCATTAAGGTTCCGCCCGCACTTCCAAAGGTTCAACTTAAGCTCCAAACTTTGATTTTGTGAAGACAAGTTTGATCATTAAATTAAATCCACTTTGTTCTTTTTCTTTTCTTTGTTTTCTTTTCTGCACTTACTGCATAAGTATTTACTAGGGACTAGCAAAGGTAAAGTATAGGGGGATGATGAATCCACATTTCATCATCTTTATTCTATCATTTTGGCCTCAAAAACCCTAGCAAATGCGTGTAAATACCTTTAATTCCCGCATCTTAGCATTCATGCATGTACATGTAAATAGTGTATAAAAGTCTGTAATTAAAGCCAAAATTATATAATAAATAAAAGAAAAGAAAAAGAATAAAATATTATAAATATTTTATGATCCGAAACCCCGAGACCTAGGCATCTTGATGAATAGGTCGACAAGGAATAAAGTAGGGGGAGATGAGGGTCAGAATACCAAGAAAATACCTATACTTTTGAGACCTATTTTTGCTTCCACTTTTTATACATCAAATAAAGAAACTTTGAACATGAAAGTTGTAGAAAATAAAATAAAGAAAAATACAAAATTTATTTCACTCAAAAATGATGTACAATAAAAAGTTATGGTCTGAGTAAAAATCCAAAATCCCAACTTCCCAGACCTGTATCTCCCAAATAAAAATTCAAAATGCATCAAACTCACCTTTAATTGTATATAGTTAAAAATAAGCTATTTAATGGTGGTGGTTCGCATTTGGCGGAGTTACGGTTTGAAAGTTGAGTTTTGAACCTCACTTGTATAATTGTACATATTAAAATATTCAATTTATTATTTATTCATTTTTTGTATTTTTATATTTTTATATTTTTATAATATATTTGTGAATTAAAATCAGAATAAAAATACAAAAGAAATTCAAAATAAAAATACTTGTATATAATCTACATAGGTACAATACCTATAACTATACCTATAATATTACTCTTTCTACTTTATTAAATATCCAAAACATATTAGAAAATATAATTAAGAGTATACAAGTATTTATAAATTTACAAAATAATAAATAAAAATAAATAAATTAAAAATACAAAATAAAAATAAATTAATAAAATATAGGTAATATACCTATAAAGTGTATAAAAAGAAACTTGTAAAATATACCTCATAAAAATAATTAAAAATAACCATAAAATAATTTATAAAATTACAAACATTTTCTATTTTATAACCTAAAAATAATAAAATCAATATCTATTTTTAATCGAATTTACAAAATAATTTCCAGGGATTTTTACTGGTTGGTCCACGTGGACCAACCAGGTAACGGCCCCAGTTGACCTCGGTCAACTGGTCGTCCTCCCCCATGTGCGTCTGTCAGACCTCGTTTGACCCACATCTTCGTGGATTTTTCAAGGCCAGAGCTTTCACCCTTTGATGATTCTTCCTTCTGACCTTTTGCTCCTCGAAGATCCACCTTTCACGCCCACACATTGCTTTAAGGAACGGAGCGACGATTCGACCAATATTCCTCGATCCTTGAAGCACCCTAGTCGTCAGGTCAAACCACATAAAACACACACCCGACTTCACTTTTGAATTTGAACCCCTCATTCCATAGGTTAGCCACCATGCTTGTGTCCATCGGCTCGAGGAAGGTGACAACATACTCTTGAGATCATCAGGTCGGTCGTGCAGCACCTGAGGCAGCTCCAATCACCTCCGCCACCACTGCCGGCGTCGAGGTACTTCCCTCCGATCACCACCGTCGAGGAAGCCCCCTTTCCCTTATTTTTCATTTGCATTTTATTTCCCATCGCCCTAGGATTAAAAGCCCTCTCGAAATTTCACGTTTCACCTACTAAATTGCCCAATCCGATCACCTCGCCGGAGCTCTCCTCCGGCCGAGCTCATCCTCGCCGCTTCGTGCCACCATTTTGCCACTGCGGGACCCATGCACTTTGCCATGGGTCCTCTCATGTGTTTTTGCAGGTCAAAGGTGTGTTGACTCGAGCCTGGGCTCGTTTTGCGTCTCGTCGGAGTTCAGCAGAGTGATAAAGCCAAAATCGAGCGCGGTCGTGTCAACTCACAAGGCGAGTCAACAATCGATGTGTTGACCACACTGAAGATTGACTAAATCAACAATTAACCCACACTAAAGATCAATAAATTAGAACCAATGTGGAGTTAAAATTTATTTTTAACTCTACATAAAAGATGTATAGGTGCAAGTATGTAGAGAGTTCGAACACAGGGAGCAAACAGGGTAATTCAAAAATTGTTGCACAAGTGAGTGTGTGAGTCAAGTGTCTACACTAAGCAAGCAAGCAAATAAATGTTTGTGGGTTTTTAATTTTTAAAATTTTTTTTATTTTTTAATTAATTTTTTTTATTTTAATTTTTAATTTTCTGATTTTTATATTTTATATTTTATATCTCTTTTTTTTCTTTTTCAATATTGGAAAGTAAAGACAATATAATAAAAGACAAGGTGAACTATTTATAAAAATGCACAAAAATAACCAAAAAATCAGAAATGAAATGTTTTTAATATTTTTAGGATTTTTTTACTGTTTTGGTGATTTTTGGGGATTTTTCAAGGTGTTTTTGGCATTTTTTAAAAACTTAAACAAGACAAAACAATGGAAAAGATGCTGGCTGTGAGTAAAATGGGATTTAAAAATAGCAACCAGGACTCAAAATTTTTCACAATAATTTTCAAATAAAGAGAATAAAATAGAGAACAAACAGGACCTAGGTTTATATTTTTTTGATTTTTCTTTGATTTTATATATTTTTTTAAGTTTTTGAGTGTTTTTAAATTTTTAGTGTTTTTCTTTTGAGATTTTTAGTGATTTTTGAACTGACACTAAAATAGGATATAATAGACACTAGGTAATTTTTTTAGAATTTTTGGGAGTGTTTTAATATTTTTTTGGCATTTTCTAAGCTAGACAGTGCACAAAAAGCATGTTTTTGATTTTTAATAAATATAAAACAAAATAAAATCAAAAACTAAAATAATAGCGTCAAAGTACACGTGTCCAGGAACTTAACCCTATTTTTGTGGAATTTTTGGATTTAAAATGATGGTTCAAATAAATACAACAAGCATCCAAAAAATAAACAGGCCTGGCAAGGGTATTTATGCAATTTCTCAAACATCCAGGGGCATACATGCAAATTTCCACAAAAGTTTGAACTGAATATTCAATTTATAGCACTAAAACACAATTATAAAACCCGCCTGGGTACCCTAGCAATTTTCCCACCAGGGTGCGTGACTTGCGCGCGCCTGGCGAGGACTAGAATGTAATATCCAAAACCCTGAGTGCTTAATTGCAAATTTCCCAAAAAGTTTACACGTGATACGAAAGTTTTAGCACCCAATGGAAATAACAATACCCTTGAGGGTCCTTCTGCAAAAAGCCCAGTCCCCTCACGCGCACAGGCACGTGAGGTGACGTGGCGAAGGTCCTAAGTGTGATAACGGAAAGTACAAGGGTCTTTTTGCAAAAACTACACAAATAATTAAACTGTGAATGAATGTTTGAGTTTTTAATATAAAATACAAAAATGCTTGGGGTGGTTTTCGCAAAATACCCCAGCTGTTGCGCGATCCGACGGTGTGGCGTAGGCCACTTATCCACGTGTCGTGCTCTTGACGCGCGATGACGGTTGGCGATCCTGCGGCCGAGATTAGAAGATCTGCGACGAATGGACGGCTCGGGAGCGAGAAGATCTAACGGTCGCTGTGCTCCTGGAAGAACTAGGCTGATCGAACGGCCTGGAGGGGTGGACGAAGAATAGGGATGAACCTGCCGCGACGCGAGTTTCCCAGGTCCCGATCTTCCGCCTCCGCCGTGAGTTGACGCTCCAAACTGCCTGGGAAGCTTCCTGGGAGATCCCTGAGTCGACCGGGGGCTTCAAAAAGACCGGAGGAGCTCCGGTGTTCACCAGCGACGGAGGAGGAGCCGAGGTCCTCCAGGTATCACCGGTGGACGGACAAAATACCCTCAGTCACGTGTGAAGGCTCGAGTACCTACAAAATAGAAGGTGATATGGTCGGGGGCAAGTTTCCCCGACCACGTGGCACAAGAAATGGTGATCTGCGGATGGGGGTGGCGCTGAGAACAACTGTGGCCGGAGATAGCTCCGGCGAGGGTCGATTTGGCGAATCGACGCGCGGATGAAAGGGATAAACTGGGGAGGATGAAGAGGGGAATGCAAGAAATGAAACGACTATGAGAAACTAAGGGATAACACTGCCTCGAGCCTAGGTTGGGCGAGGGAAGGGGGTACCTCGACGGGGAAACCACCGGAGGTAGGAGGGGCGCCCGGACCTTGCCCAACTCGTCTCCGATGACGCAAGCGAGGCGCTGTCACCACCAGCTCGTCGATGGTTCAGAGAAATGGAGGGAGTAGGTCAAAAATGGGGTCCAACTTTTCAAATCAGGTCAAGGGTTCATTTTAAAGGGTTGACGAACACGGCTCCTTCATCGAGGAAGAACGGGCGAATCGAAGGTTCTTGGTTCGAGAAAATCAATGGGCGTGATAGCTGGATCACAGGGGAGTAACATTGCAGAAGCATGCGTGCCCAAACGATGAAAGGATTGCCCGTGAAAAATCCAAGAAAAAGGGGGCTCGCGACAACCCAGAAGACAAAGGCCTGGGGTCAAGGAGTTGACCCCCGGTCAACGGATGGCGTGGCCTGATTGGGCCACGTCATCCGCAAAAAGACAAAATTTAAATAAATATATTGTAAATTAAATTAAAAATAGTAAATGATTTAATTAATTTTAGGTTATTTAATAAAAAATGTTTATTATTTTATATAGTATTTTATTCCGATTTTTAATTATTTTTATGAGTTATATTTTTACAAGTTACCTTTTTAACCCTATATAGGTATAATACCTATGTATTTTAGTATTTTTATTTTTGTTTTGTGTATTTTATTTTTATTAATTCCATTTCTTATTTTCCAAAATTATGAAATACTTTTATACACACAAATATATTTTTAGTTTATTTTTCTGATTTATTTTGTATATTAAATAAAATGTAAGAGTGTTTTGTATAGGTATATGTATAGGCAGTATACCTATGTATTCTTTATACAAGTATTTTTATTTTGTATTTCCTTTGCATTTTTATTTTAATTTTAATGCACATATATATTATAAGTAATATTTACATAATTCTAAAAATATAAAAAATGAATAAATAATGAATAAAGAATAAATTGAATATTTTAATCTGTACAAGTATACAATGAGGGTCCAAAACTCAACTTTCAAACCGTGGCCCCGCCAAATGCGAAACCACCACCATTAAATAGATTATTTTATTCTATATACAATTAAAAGTGAGTATGTTGCATTTGGAGTTGTCGTTTGTGAGATACGGGTCTGGGAAGTTGGGATTCTGGATTCTTATTCAGACCATAACTTTTTATCTGAACATTATTTTTCTATGAAATCAATTTGTATTTTTCTTTGTTAAATTATCTACAACTTTTATGTACAAAGTTTCTTCATTTGATGTAAAAAAGTGGAACCAAAAATAGGTCCCAAAAATGAATAAAGAATGAATAGAATATATAGGTATTTTATCTGTATTTCTGACCTTATCTCCCCCTACTTTATTCCTTGTCGACCTATTCATCAAGATGCCTAGGTCTCGGGGGTTTTGGGTCATAAAATATTTACAATTGGCTTTAATTACAGTATTTTATACACTAATATGATGCATATGCATGAATGCTAAGATGCTCTATTTAAGGGTATTTACAGGCATTTGCTAGGGTTTTTAGTGCCAAAATGATAGAATAAAGATGATGAAATGTGGATTCATCATCCCCCTATACTTTACCTTTGCTAGTCCCTAGCAAACACTTATGCAATAAGTGCAAAAAGAAAAGGAAAGAAAAGAAAAGAAGAACTTGGATTTAGTTTGGTTATTAAACTTGTCTTCACAAAATCAAAGTTTGGAGCTTAAGTCGGACCTTCGGAAATTTAGTGCGGGCGGAACCTTAGTGAGAACCGTGTTTGAAATCCAACAGTCCTTGAGAATCCCAAAACTCTGTCCAAGTCTCCTCAATAGCCAGGTCAGAAATATATCAATTCATACGCAAACCTTTACGACTATGAATCTGACTTGTACAGTGTAAGTGATGGTGGCTCTCCCCAACTAGAATGATAAAGAAACTGACTTCTCCAGTACGACAACCCAATGATTCCCCAATCCAACAACTCCATCCTCGAGGAGCGGGGTATTCCCTTCTAAGTTCAAGTGGCAACCAGCTCAAGAGGAGGGGGTGAAGAGAAGAATGGACGGTAGCCAGTGTAGCTACCTATCCCGGGATGCAAGACCAGTGTAGTCAAGTCATCCTGCTGCAGGCTCACATCTTTGACTTTGGAACTCAAGCTTGCTTATTGACTTTGTACATACTTGCAGGCTTTTTATTTTTGTACATGCCTGAACATTTTTTTTGAATACTATATACAGCAGCATTTACATAAGGAGTTTTTCCTCTTGAGCCAGTAGACTATCCCTCTTTTGAAGCTTTATCACAACCCACAGCCTCCTGTCTTTAGACTTCCTAATCACTGGACGGGTTGGGGTGCACTTCCCTCCCTAGAGGAGGACAAATGTTTCCACTTGTGTGCGTCTCATACCAGCAAATCCAATCCCCTCACCACTCCAACTAAGTCGAGCCATGTGAAAGGTGCAGGTGTCCAAGTTAGGTCATTATCAACAAGAGTCGTGCGTGTGCTCCGAAATACTCTACTTAGGCAGTCAAGAATCCATTGAACCAAGTCTCGTGATCCTCAAAGAATTAAGTCAACTAGACCTGAAGTACCTCAAACCCAATTCCTATAAGGTTCCTGTTATTAGGTAGATTTTAAGGTCCAATCAAGCTCCAATCTCCGGATTTTACTTAGACTTGTTCAACTATCAAACTCAATCCGAAAAATGCGAATGCTATGCAATGCAGAAAATATTTTTGTGATGCAATTTTCAAAGGTTTTGAACTTTTTATGGATTTTTAAAAATATGATGATGATGCATATGCAGATGCATTTTTTTATTTTTCAAAAAGCTTTTTCAAATGTTTTTGGATTTTAATTTTGCAAATGTTTTTGGGATTTTTGAAAACAAAAAGTTTTGGCTAAAAAATAGGTTAAAATATGTACACGGGAGTGCTTCTTATATATACAAGAAGTGGATTTTAAGGATTTACAAGGGTAAGGGATCAATTTTATACATATATATAGGTAGTGGATTTTGGTGTGATGTATGTATTCCTCAAACTTATTTGACACAAGCTTTTTCACACAATTTTTGAAAACTATAGTCAAAAATAATTTTTACAAACATTTTACAAACATGTACACACATTTGAAAATAATTTTGCAAAGGCTTTCCACACTGTATATATATGTTTTCAAAACATTTTTGCAACCATTTTTCAAACCATTTGCAAATCATTTTTCAAACATTTTATTTCACACAAAGAAAAGAAATTTTTACAATCCACACAATTTCACACAGGTTGAAAACATGTAACAAAATATTTTCAAAATAGTTTTCAATAGATGTTCACAAAGATTTTCAAACTATTTTTCAAACATTTTGCAAAAAACATTTTCACCTGATTTATTAATCAGTAAATACAAAAAGAATTTGAGGAATAACCACATCTTTTTATTAAGGATTTTAATGAATTTTAAAGAATAATTAGCCATATTATTAAGAAAATACGAAAGTACGAGTTATGGCTAAAGTATATACGCAGTATATACGACCCCCTATACTTAGCTTGAGCTATGTCCTCATAGATCGGAGAGAAAAGAGAAGACATAACTCGTACTAAGTATAGGCAAGTCTAAAGAATGAATGAATCAATGAATGAGAAGTTGACCGTCCCCCCTATACTTAGGATCAAATAATCCTAAGTATAGCAGACTGTACACAACGCAGGGAGGGTCAAGGGTGGGAATGAACAGATCGTACTCAGATTGTCTCCCCCTATACTTAGGGTAAGATATCCCTAAGTATAGACAAGAAGAGGAGACAATGGAGAAGATTGAAGAGAATAGAACAACTCGGGGTACCAACCCCCCTATACTTAGGACAAAGTACGTCCTAAGTATGGAAAACTGTCTACAAGGGCGGCACCTTTTTGATAGAAAAAGAAGATAGAAAAGGAAAAGAAGAAAAGAAGAAAAGAAGAAAATAAATCACCAGATGAGAGAGTGATATGAACAAATGGATCTGTACAGCGGAGGATAGAATTGATCACCATGTATGAGATGCCGATGATCAGAGTCAAAGGACACATCTCATACCAGAAGAATGGGGGCAACGTCAATGGTCGGCGGATCATGATCTAGATACAGTTTCAGGCGTTGACCATTGACGCGGAAGGTAGAGGAAGATGACGGTTCGGATATGTCAATGCTGCCATTGTCATGTACCTTCCTGACCACATATGGACCTTTCCACTTGCTCTGCAATTTCCCTGGGAATAATTTCATCCTGGAATCAAACAACCATACTCTCTGATCTGGCTCAAACTGTTTATGGCTGATATGAGAATCGTGCCATGTCTCCACTTTTTCCTTGTACTGTAGGCTGTTCGAAAAGGTTGTGTCTCTAAGTTCCTCCAGGGCTGCCAATTCAGATCTTCTCTGGTCTCCTATACTCTCGGGATCTAGAAGCAACTCAGTGACTGCCCAAAAAGATTTGTGCTTGATCTCCACGGGCAAATGGCACGGCTTGCCATAGACGAGACGAAAGGGAGATGTCCCCAATGGATTTTTGAAAGAAGTCCGATAAGCCCACAAGACCGAGTCCAAAAGCTGTGACCAATCCTTTCGGTCTGGACGGACAACTTTCTGCAAGATAGTCTTTATCTGCCGATTCGATACTTCGGCAAGACCATTAGTCTGAGGGTGATAAGGAGTGGCAACCCAATGGTCAATGCCGAACTCGTCTGCAAGGGCCCTGACTTTGTCATTGATGAAATGAGACCCCCCGTCTGAAATCAAGACTCTAGGTACCCCGAACCGTGAAACGATATTTTTCCTCATTTTAAATTTGCATACGGTTTTAGCATCTGCGGCTCGGGCGGGGATGGCCTCAACCCATCGGCTGACATAATCCACAGCAAGCAAAATATGCTCGAATCCCTGACTCTTAGGAAATGGGCCCATGAAATCAATCCCCCATGCATCAAAAACCTCACAGAAGTGAATGGGTTGCATGGGCATCATGTCTCTCTGTCCGCAGGTTCCCATTTTCTGACAGTCAGTACATCTCTTCACGAACTCATCAGAATCCTTGAAGAGAGTAGGCCACCATAGGCCGGATTGAAGCACCTTCTGTGTTGTCCTTTTCCCAGAATGATGTCCTCCTGCCTCAAGCTTATGGCAGTATGTGAGGACGTTGTGATGCTCTTCTTGAGGAATGCACCTCCTCCAGATATTGTCCCCTCCTTCATGGGAAGTGATCCTTCTTGGTGGCCTCATTCAATCGTCTGTAGTCCACACAGACCCTCCAAGAAGTCGGTACTCTGGTCGCGATCTCCTCTCCAGACTCGTTGACAACTGTAGTGATACCTGATTAATGCGAAATTGAGTGCGGTTATATTGACTCACAAGGCGAGTCAACAGTCGGTGTTTGACCACACAAAATCCTGTATTTAATCAACAATTAACCCACACTAAAAATCAACAATTAGAAATAAATGTGGAGTTAAAATTTATTTTTAACTCTGCACAAATGATGTATATGGGCAAGTATGCAGAGAGTTCGAACACAGGGAGCAAGCAGTGTAGTCCTAGCAAGAGCTAAGTGTGTGAGAGTGTGAGTGTCTACACTAAGCAAGCAAGCAAATAAATTTTTGTGGGTTTTTAAATTTTTAATTAAATTTTTTTTTATTTAATTTTTAATTTTGTATTTTAATTTTTGATTTTCTGATTTTTATATTTTATATTTTATATTTTTGTATTTTCTTTTTTTAATATTGGAAACTAAAGGAAATATAATACAAGGCAAAGTAAAATATTTATAAAAATGCACAAAAATACTCAAAAATTCAGAAAATAAATGTTTTTGGTATTTTTAGGGTTTTTTACTGTTTTTGAGATTTTTGGGGATTTTTCAAGATGTTTTTGGTATTTTTAAAAGCTGAAATAAGACAGAACAGTGCAAAATAGGCTGGCTGTGATAAAAATGGAATTCAAAAATAGAAACCAGTAGCAAAAATATTTCACACTATTTTTCTAATAAAAAGAACAAGATAAGGAAGAAACAGAAGCTGAGTTTGCAATTTTTAGGTTTTTCTACTATTTTATATATTTTTTTGAAGTTTTTGAGTGTTTTTAATTTTTTTAGTGTTTTTCTTTTGAGATTTTTAATGATTTTTGGACTGACACTAAAGTAGCATAAAATAGACACTAGGTGAATTTTTTGGAATTTTTAGAGGTGTTTTGATATTTTTTTGGTATTTTCTAAGCTAGACAGTGCACAAAATAGGTGTTTTTGATTTTTAATAAATACAAAATTAAAGTAAAATCAAAAACTAAAATATGGGCGTTAAAGTACACCTATCCAGAAACCTAATCCTATTTTTGTGAGATTTTTGGGGTTAAAATGATATTTTAAACAATTAAAACAAGGGTCCCAACATTAAACAGTACTGGCAAGGGCATAAATGCAATTTAAGAAACATCCAGGGACAACAATGCAATTTTCCACAAAAATATACCCGTTATATTTAACTTCTGGGATCAAAACGTAAATACAAGACCCGACTGGGCACGCCTACAAATTACCCACCAGGGCGCGTGACTTGCACGCGCCTGGGAGGGACTGAAACGCAATTTCACAAAAGTCTGGGGATTAACATGCAAAATACCCAGAAATATTACACGTGCTCTGAAAGTTTTAGGGCTAAAACGAAATACACAAAAGACCAGGGGTGCCTCAGCAAAATGCCCACCACCTCACGTGTACAGGTCACGTGAGGTGACGTGGCGAGGGACCAAAACGCAAATAACTAAAATCCGAGGGTCTTTTTGCAAATATTACAAAATATTTAAACTACCAAGACAAGTTTATAGGCTAATAAATAAATACAAAAATCGTGAGGGTCGGGATGCAAAATACCCTCACTCCGGGGCTCTGATGAGGACGCGTGGCACACATCCAACGGCTGGGACGACGGGAGACGATCCAACGGCTGGGCGCGCTTCAAGGATCCACGTGGCAAGCTCTGGACGGCCGATGACGCTTCGAGGATCAGCGGCCGAGATTAGATCCTCCTGAGGTGATCTGACGGACGAGGCCGAGGAAGATCCAACGGCCGCTGCTCAATCTGGAGCTCCTCCTCGATCGGACGGCTGGGAAGAGGGTTGCAAGAACTGGGAAGAACGCCGGCGAAGGCGAGCTTCCCCGACCTCAATCTCCCTCCGCCGGTGACGAATGTGCTTCAAAATGACCGTGGAGGCTCCTGGGACGGTCCTCTATCTCCTGGGGGCGTTCAAAATCCACGGGGAAGCCCGTGGTGCTCTCGGGCAGCGGGCGGAGCTGGGAGGCTGCTGCTGCTCCGGCGAGCTCCAAAACTCGCCTCCAGGCGCTCGTGAAGTGGCTTGGACCTGCAAACAAAGTCAAGGGGTCCAGGGCAAAATGCCTGGACCCTCGAATGCCCTTGGGGATGGTCGAATCGAAATGGAGATGCACGGCCGGAGGTGCGCTCCGGCCAAGGTGCTTGATTGAGCGATTTAAGCGATGGATCTTGGAATTTTTTGGGGGTTTTTAAAGCCTAAGCTACCAGGAAGAAAATGCAATAAAGAAAAACACGGGTGGAGGCCCTCGATGGCCGGAGCCAGAGGAAAAAGGGGTACCTCGACGCCGGCACTTGGCGGAGGTGGTGGAGGCTCCCTCGACCTCAGACGCCCTGGCTGAAAGGCTCGCGGCGAAGCTGTCACCTCCGGCGAGCGATTGGAGCACAAGAGAGGCGGAGAGGGGTGGAACAAGGGGGCTTCAGTTTGATTTGAAAATGGAGGGGCGGTTTTATTTGGTTGACTCAGTGGCTGAGAAGCTCCAAAGATCGAGATTTCTGGGGTGATTCAGCGATCCACGCCCCCATGTAATCACTTGGCGGGATAGAGGGATGAACGAGGAGGGATTTTGCAGAAGGAATCAAATCGAAATGGTGCAAGTCCGCTCCTCGAAAAAAATGGGGAAGTTGGGTCAAAGATAGGGCTGTCAGAGGGTACAGGGTGGTAGGCCACCTAGTTGACCGAGGTCAACTAGGGTTTGCACCTGGTTGGTCCACGTGGACCAACCAGGAAAAACCCTGTAAAAATCATTTATTAATTCAATTAAAAATAGTAAATGGCCGAATTAAATAAAAGTTATAAAATAAAAAATGTTCAAAATTTTATGTAGTATTTTATTCTGATTTTTATTTATTTTTATGACATATATTTTTACAAGTCACCTTTGTAACCCTATATAGGTATAATACCTATGTTCTTTTGATATTTTATTTTATTTTATGTATTTTTTAATCTTATTATTTTTATTTAGTATTTTATAAAATTATAACATACTTTTATATGCATAAGTATATTTTTATTTTATTTTTATGAGATGTTTTGTATATTTAATAAAGTACAAATGTATTCTATACAGGTATAAGTATATACAGTACACCTATGTATTGAATATATACAATTATTTTATTTTCTATTTTCCTTTACATTTTATTTCAATTTTAACGCACATATATAGTATAAGTAATATTTACAAAATTATAAAAATATGAAAATGAATAAATAATGAATAAAGAATAAATTGAATATTTTATTCAGTACAAGTGTACAATAAGGGTCCAAAAGTCAACTTTCAGACCGTAGCTCCGCCAAATGCGAAACCACCACCATTGGATAGATTATTTTATTCTATACACAATTAAAGGTGAGTACACTGCATTTGGAGTTGTCGTTTGTGAGATACGGGTCTGGGAAGTTGGGCTTTTGGATTCTTATTCAGACCATATCTTTTTATCTGTACCTTCTTTTTCTGTGAAATCAATTTTATCCTTTTCTTTATGAAATTATCTACAACTTTCATGTACAAGGTTTCTTTATTTGATGTACAAAAAGTGGAACCAAAAATAGGTCCAAAAATAAATAAAGAATGAATAAAAGTATAGGTATTTTTGCTGTGATTCTGACCTTATCTCCCCCTACTTTATTCCTTGTCGACCTATTCATCACGATGCCTAGGTCTCGGGGATTTTAGGTCATAAAATATTTACAATATTTTATTCTTTTTTCTTTTCTTTATTTATTCTATAATTTTGGCCTTAATTACAGTGTTTTATATACTATTGACATGCATATGCATGGATGCTAAGATGATGGTTTTAATGCTATTTACAGGCATTTGCTAGGGTTTTCGGTGCCAAAATGATAGAATAAAGATGATGAAATGTGGATTCATCATCCCCCTATACTTTACCTTTGCTAGTCCCTAGCAAACACTTATGCAATAAGTGCAAAAAGAAAAGAAAGAAAAGAAAAAGAAGAACTTGGATTTTATTTGGTTATCAAACCTGTCTTCGCAAAATCAAAGTTTGGAGCTTAAATCGGACCTTTGGAAATTTTAGTGCGGGCGGAACCTTAGTGAGAACCGTGTTTGAAATCCAACAGTCCTTGAGAATCCCAAAACTCTGTCCAAGTCTCCTCAATAGCCAGGTCAGAAATACTTCAACTCATACGCAAACCCTTACGACTATGAATCTGACTTGTACAGTGTAAGTGATGGTGGCTCTCCCCAACTAGAATGACAAAGAAACTGACTTCTCCAGTACGACAACCCAATGATTCCCCAATCCAGCAACTCCATCCTCGAGGAGCGGGGTATTCCCTTCTAAGTTCAAGTGGCAACCAGCTCAAGAGGAGGGGGTGAAGAGAAGAATGGACGGTAGCCAGTGTAGCTACCTATCCTTGGATGCAAGACCAGTGTAGTCAAGTCATCCTGCTGCAGGCTCACATATTTGACTTTGGAACTCAAGCTTGCTTATTGACTTTGTACATACTTGCAGGCTTTTTATTTTTGTACATGCCTGAACAATTTTTTTTTTTTTGAATACTATATACAGCAGCATTTACATCAGGAGTTTTTCCTCTTGAGCCAGTAGACTATCCCTCTTTTGAAGCTTTATCGCAACCCACAGCCTCCTGTCTTTAGACTTCCTAATCACTGGACGGGTTGGGGTGCACTTCCCTTCCTAGAGGAGGACAAATGTTTCCACTTGTGTGCGTCTCATACCGGCAAATCCAATCCCCTCACCACTCCAACTGAGTTGAGCCATGTGAAAGGTGCAGGTGTCCAAGTTAGGTCATTATCAACAAGAGTCGTACGTGCGCTCCGAAATACTCTACTTAGGCAGTCAAGAATCCATTGAACCAAGTCCCGTGATCCTCAAAGAATTAAGTCAACTAGACCTGAAGTACCTCAAACCCAGTTCCTATAAGGTTCCTGTTATTAGGTAGATTAGAAGGTCCAATCAAGCTCCAATCTCCGGATTTTACTTAGACTTGTTCAACTATCAAACTCAATCCGAAAAGTGCGAATGCTATGCAATGCAATACAGAGAATATTTTTGTGATGCAATTTTCAAAGATTTTGAACTTTTTATGGATTTTTTTTTTTTTGAAAATATGATGATGTATGCCAATGCAGATGCATTTTTTTGTATTTTTCAAAAAGATTTTTCAGATGTTTTTGGATTTTAATTTTGCAAATGTTTTTGGGAATTTTGAAAACAAAAGGTTTTGGCTAAAAACTAGGTGAAAACTATGTACACGGGAGTGCTTCTTTATAATTACAAAAAGTGGATTTTAAGAATTTACAAGGGTAAGTGATCAATTTTATACATATATACATAAGATGGATTTTGGTGTGATGTGTATATTCCTCAAACTTATTTGAAAACAATTTACACACAATTTTTGAAAACTATAGTCCAAAATAGTTTTTACAAACATTTTACACACATTTGAAAGTCATTTTGCAAAGGTTTTCAAAATAGTATATATAGGTTTTTCAAATCATTTTTGCAACCATTTTTCAAACCATTTGCAAATCATTTTCCAAAAATTTTATTTCACACAAAGAAAATAAGTTTTACAAACCACACATTTTTACACAGGTTGAAAACACGAAACAAAATATTTTCAAAATAGTTTTCAATAGATGTTCACAAAGGTTTTCAAACTATTTTTCAAACATTTTGCAAAAAACATTTTCACCTGATTTATTAATCAGTAAATACAAAAAGAATTTGAGGAATAACCACATCTTTTTATTAAGGATTTTTAATGAATTTTAAAGAATTTTTAGCCATATTATTAGGAAAGTACGAGTTATGGCTAAAGTATATACGCAGTATATACGACCCCCCTATACTTAGCTTGAGCTATGTCCTCATAGATCGGAGAGAAAAGAGAAGACATAACTCGTACTAAGTATAGACAAGTCTAAAGAATGAATGGATGAATCAATGAATCAGAAGTTGACCGTCCCCCCTATACTTAGGATCGAATAATCCTAAGTATAGCAGACTGTTCACAAAGCAGGGAGGGTCAAGGGTGGGAATGGACAGATCGTACTCAGATTGTCTCCCCCTATACTTAGGGTAAAATATCCCTAAGTATAGACAAGAAGAGGAGACAATGGAGAGGACCGAAAAGAATAGAAAAACTCGGGGTGCCAACCCCCCTATACTTAGGACAAAGTACGTCCTAAGTATGGAAAACTGTCTACAAGGGCGGCACCTTTTTGATAGATACAGAAAATAGAAAAGGAAGAGAAGAAAAGAAGAAAAGAAGAAAATAAATCAGCAGACAATAGAGTGATATAAACAGATGGATCTGTACAGCGGAAAAGAGCATTGATCACCATGTATGAGATGTAGATGATGAGAGTCAAAAGACACATCTCATACCAGAAGAATGGGGGCAACGTCAATGGTCGGTGGATCATGATCAAGATATAGTTTCAAGCGTTGACCATTGACGCGGAAGGTAGCGGAAGATGACGGTTCGGATATGTCGATGCTGCCATTGTCATGTACCTTCCTGACCACATACGGTCCTTTCCACTTGCTCTGCAATTTCCCTGGAAATAACTTCAGCCTGGAATCGAACAACCATACTCTCTGATCTGGCTCAAACTGTTTATGGCTGATATGCGAATCATGCCATGTCTTCACTTTCTCTTTGTACTGTAGGCTGTTGGAGAAGGCTGTATCTCTCAACTCCTCCAGGGCTGCCAATTCAGCTCTTCTTTGGTCTCCTATACTTTCTGGATCTAGAAGCAACTCAGTAACTGCCCAAAAAGATTTGTGCTTGATCTCCACTGGCAAATGGCACGGCTTGCCATAAACGAGA
The DNA here is from genome assembly GCA_037367405.1 of Ottelia alismoides. Taxonomy (NCBI): domain Eukaryota; kingdom Viridiplantae; phylum Streptophyta; class Magnoliopsida; order Alismatales; family Hydrocharitaceae; genus Ottelia; species Ottelia alismoides. The sequence continues at coordinate 472,204 of JAZKJV010001153.1, read as the reverse complement.
CGAAAGGGAGATGTCCCTAATGGATTCTTGAAGGATGTCCGATAGGCCCACAGGACCGAGTCCAAAAGTTGCGACCAATCTTTTCGGTCTGGGCGGACAACTTTCTGCAAGATAGTCTTTATCTCCCTGTTCGATACTTCGGCAAGACCATTAGTCTGAGGGTGATAAGGAGTGGCAACCCGATGGTCAATACCGAACTCGTCTGCAAGGGCCCTGACTTTGTCATTGATGAAATGAGACCCCCCGTCTGAAATCAAGACTCTAGGTACACCGAACCGTGAAATGATATTTTTCCTCAAAAATTTGCAAACGGTTTTAGCATCTGCGGCTCGGGCGGGGATGGCCTCAACCCATCGGCTGACATAGTCCACAGCGAGCAAAATATGCTCGAATCCCTGACTCTTAGGAAATGGGCCCATGAAATCAATCCCCCATGCATCAAAAACCTCACAGAAGTGAATGGGTTGCATGGGCATCATGTCTCTCTGTCCGCAGGTTCCCATTTTCTGACAGTCAGTACATCTCTTCACGAACTCATCAGAATCCTTGAAGAGAGTAGACCACCATAGGCCGGATTGAAGCACCTTCTGTGCTGTCCTTTTTCCTGAATGATGTCCTCCTGCCTCAAGCTTGTGGCAGTATGTGAGGACGCTATGCTGCTCTTCTTGAGGAATGCACCTCCTCCAGATACTATCCCCTCCTTCATGATAAAGGACGGGATCCTCCCAATGATAAAACTTGGCCTTAGCTAGGAAGGTCTCAAGTTTCTGCCTGGGCCAACCCTGAGGGACTGTCTTGGCAACAAGATAGTTTACAAAGTCGGCGTACCACGGGAGTGAGGTGACAGCCAAGATCGCCTCATCTGGGAATGTCTCAGTTATAGGTGCGCTGGGCTCAGATTCCTCAAGATTCTCCAATCTGGAGAGATGATCCGCCACCACATTCTTGACTCCAGGCTTATCCTTAATTTCAATATCAAATTCCTGGAGTAGAAGGATCCATCTGGTGAGACGTGCTTTGGCATCCTTCTTGGCCATTAAGTACCGGATGGCGGTGTGATCAGTGTATATTGTCACTCTAGATCCAAGAATATATGATCGATACTTATCAAGAGCAAAAACTACGGCCAGCATCTCTTTCTCAGTTACAGTGTAATTCCGCTGCGCGGCATCCAAAGTCCGGCTGGCGTAGTGAATGGCAAACGGTAAACCATCCCTCCTCTGTCCAAGCACAGCCCCAACGGCAAAATCTGAAGCATCCGTCATGATCTCGAATGGGAGAGACCAATCGGGTGGCTGAAGGACAGGAGCTGAGACAACCATGTTTTTGAGAGTCTCAAATGATTCAAGACACTTATCATTGACAATAAACTCGGTGTCTTTGGTCAGCAAGTCAGTTAACGGTCGGGCAATTCGACTGAAGTCCTGAATAAACCGTCGGTAGAAACCGACATGCCCCAGAAAAGACCGTAACTGACGCAGATTGGACGGTGGATTGAGTTTTCTGATGATGTCCACCTTAGCCGAATCGACCTCCATGCCCCTGTTGGAGACGATATGACCAAGGACCGTCCCTTGAGTCATCATGAAATGGCTCTTCTCCCAGGATAAGACAAGATTGACCTCTATGCAGCGCTTCAGCACACGGTCTAGGCAGTCAAGACAAGCATCAAACCCGTCGCCATAGACCGAGAAGTCATCCATGAAGACCTCTAAACAGTCACCCACCATGTCCGAGAAGATGGACAACATGCACCTTTGGAATGTCGCCGGAGCGTTACATAGACCAAAGGGCATCCGTCTGAAAGCATAGGTCCCAAACGGACAGGTGAATGTCGTTTTCTCCTGGTCTTCGGGCGCAATGGCCACTTGATTATATCCAGAGTACCCATCAAGAAAACAGTAATGGCTCTTCCCGGCTAACCGCTCGATAATCTGATCAATAAATGGTAGCGGGAAGTGATCCTTCTTGGTGGCCTCATTCAATCGTCTGTAGTCCACACAGACCCTCCAAGAAGTTGGTACTCTGGTAGCGATCTCCTCTCCAGACTCATTTACAACTGTAGTGATACCCGTCTTCTTAGGTACCACATGGAGTGGACTAACCCATTTAGAGTCGGAGATGGGATAGATGAAATCAGCGCTCCACCACTTGGAAATTTCTTTCATGACTACGTCTCGAAGATTCGGGTTCAGCCGTCGTTGGAACTCACGCGACGGCTTAGCGTTATCTTCAAGATAGATGTGGTGAGAGCAAAGCTTTGGGCTCAGCCCCTGGAGATCAGCTATACTCCAACCGATTGCCTTGCGGTTTCTTTCAAGAACCTCCATCAGACGAGATTCTTGTTCTCCAGTCAAATCTGCTGAGATGATGACTGGGTGCATTTCTGGCTCTCCAGCAAGGAATCTGTACTTCATAGACTGCGGCAGAGGTTTTCTTTCAGGACAACTGGGAGGTGGCAGATCTGGCTTCTGATAAGTCTGTGTAAACGCAACCAAGTCTGCATGGGAGAACTCTCGCTCAGCATGAGTGTCTGACGAAGGGCGGCCTGCTGAATCATCAATACACTGCACTGGCTCGCACTCTGTCATGGCTGTCAGCTCAGAAGGAATCAGACAAGGCAAATAATCGTCAAATTCATCCCAATCAATGTCTGAATCCGAGGGATCAGAAGATGACGAGCAAGATCGAAACTCTTCGGCACCACTCATCACAACACTGTCAGCCTCAGAAATATCCTCATCCAGGAATGTGCTCTCCCGGCTCTCGACTGCCATGAGCTGTAGATAGAGTGAATCTGCAGGCAAGGCGAGGGTCAGTGCGGCGGGATCTTTCCAACTGAATTCATCATCGGACATCTCAAAGTCACAAACCTGGTGGATGTCTAGCTCTTCCTCTGTCAGCTGCTCTGCTTCGCTGGACTGCTCTGAGCATTCTGCCTCTCTGGCTCTGATTTCTTCGATCGTCTCTATTTGTATGGTTTCGCCCTCTACGCGAAAGCATACCTTCCCACTATCATGGTCGGTCACCGCCTTGGCTGTGGCCAAGAATGGACGTCCGAGAATGATGGGGGCATCAGTTACCGACTCAGGGATCTCCATGTCCAACACAACAAAGTCCACGGGGAATTTCAGGCCCTGAATGGTAACGACCACGTCTTTCAACAACCCCTTCGGCCTCTTAATCGACCTATCAGCAAACTGAAGGACGGTTCTGCTTCGAAGAAGAGGGCCAAACTCGAACTGCTTGAGTAAGGCTGCCGGAAGGAGATTAATTGAAGAGCCGCTGTCTAATAGAGTACGATCAAACTGCTGCTCCTGAATCTCGCATCTGACATAGGGAGCTCCTGCATCTGGTCGCTTGGCTGGCAATGTGTTCTGAATGGCGCAGCAAGTGTTATGCGTGAGCATATGGATTTGATCTCTGTGCCTCTTCCTTCTTCGGACAGTAGTTGTTTCTTTCAGATTCTTCTTGAAGAAGGGGATATGCTCAAACGCTTCTAGTAGAGTCAGCTGGATATGGAATCTGTCAATCATCTCATTGCCGAACTCTACCTGTTGGTTCTTTTTAGGATTTTCTTTTTTATTCCCCTTCGCTCGGCGGAGTGCCTCGGGAAAGGGGATGCTAGGAGCCTCCTCAGATGGGGGCCTAGGAATCGGTTCCTGTGCCTGTGAAGGTGGAGAATCCATACAAAAATCATCATTCAACACATATGGATCCGCAATTTGAACAGAAACCTTTCCTTTATTCATATTTTTGTTGTTTTTGTCTCTCTTCCCACAATCTCTAGATACAAAATGTGGTGAAGTCACAGAAGTTGGCTCAACAGGAATAGATGTGGTGGCCTCAGCACCACCACTAGCACCGGTCTTCGCGGCATCAGCACCGCGCTCTGGTTCATCTCCCAAAATGGCGGCTTCAGCACCACCGTCTTCAGCTGGTATCACGACGGCATCAGCACCGTCATCCTGGGCTCCATCATTGGTGGCATCAGCACCACCGTCTTCTACACCATCTGTAGCGGCATCAGCACCGCTCCTCTGCTCCTCTGGCGCTCCTGATCCTGCGTCTGGCTGTCGCTCAGAAGAGGCGCCGCCGGCTGGCATCCTACCGCTCCTAGTAGTCACAAAATTAGCATCGTTTAAAGAATCATACATATCATTCAAATCATCACTAGGAGAGGTATCCTCTGTGAACTCTACCTGCTCAGATTTTCTTTTCAAATTATTAGGATTCGGTTCGATCTGAGCGGGTATGGCGGCTTTGCCTTTGATGAATTCCCGCATTTCCTGTCGGAACTCATCCATTTCTTGCCTGAAGGATGCTCGCTGTTCAGATAGCAAGCGGGCAAGATCATCGAGTGCAGGGTTCTCAAAGGCTGGGCCCTGAGAACCGGACGTCTGTCCCTGCTGGAAATGGGGCTGTTGCTGCTGATACTGAGGAGGAGGTTGGGCATAAGATTGCTGAGGCGGCTGGCGCTGCCTCCACAGCTGTCCCTGATAGGCGGGACGAGGACCATGGTGGTATTGTTGGGGCTGGTTGTACTGGGGCTGCTGCTGGTGTTGTTGAGGCTGGCTGCTCTGCTGTCCGTGAGCAGGAGGATGCTGTTGGGATGAGGAAGCACCATTACCCCAACGGAATCCGGGGTGATCCCTGCGGATTGCGGGCTGCGGGTATCGGTCATACCATATCCCGTTGACTTCCATCAACGGTTCCTGCTCAAAGGAAGGTGGAGGGAGAACTGCCAGTGGTTGCTCCTGCTGATACACCACCATCTGAGTCTCCTGAGATGGCTGTGGCTCTGGATGGTACTGCAACAATGGAACCGGCTCCGCCTGGATGTGGTTCACCTGGCGGTACGAGGTGGATGCCTGGTTGGGATTGTTGCTGCTGGAAGCAACCTGTGACCTGGGAGGCTGTTGTGAATGGGCCCGTGCCTCCTGAATGCATAGGATCTGGGTTTTCAGGTCACTCATTGTCTTGGTCAGAAGGTCCATCTGGGCTAGACCTTGGTTCTGCTTCTTTTCAAGGATCTCCATGCGATCCAGCTTTTCACTGATGATTCCCATGTCGGCTGCGGCTGATTCGGCTTGGGCTGCGGCTGCCGACGTTGTGCTAGGACCGGCATCGATGCGTGCGATCCTCTGAAATGATCCCGCTCCTTGCGGGGGCTTCTGCTGTGTATAGACACGAGCCTGGGTCATCACTGTGGAATTCTCTGCCATGCCTTCGTAGATGGCCCAGACGTCGTCCTCTCCCTTGGAGAAATATGATCCACCGCAAGAGGCGTTCACAAGCCCCTGCAGCTCCGGTGTCAGCCCACAGAAAAAACTCTGCACCAGATTGGGCTTGGAAATATCGTGATGAGGACACCGGTCTATGAGCTCTCTGAATCGATCCCATGCTTCGTGAAACTGTTCATTTGGGATCATCACAAAGTTGCTGATCATAGCTCTGGCTGCATTTGTCCGGCCAAGAGGATAATATTTCTTCAAGAATGCGGACCGGAGATCTGCCCACGTGTCGACGAATCGCCCCAGGTGTTTGAGCCAGTAAGCGGCTCTGTCAACCAATGAGAATGGAAAGGCGATCATCCTGATAGTGTCCTCGGTCAACAACCGATCATGGATTGTGCTGCAGATCATCTCGAACTCTTGGAGGTGGAGGTGTGGCTCTTCGGTCGGCAGCCCATGGAATTTGGGTAGCATCTGAATAGTGTTGTGCCGAAGCTCGAAGTCTCCAAGGATTGGTGGGAGTCTGATCCACCGGTGAGTGAGGGATGAAGCTGGGTTGTGCAATTCCCTCATTATGGTATGTGGCGGTCGCTCACCGTCTGGGTCACCTCCCCCTGCATCGGGTCCTCCTCCTTCTCCGCCACCGCCTCCTCCAGCTCTGTGCTCTCTCATCTGAGCTAACTCCCTCATGAGATCACCCATGAATGCACCCTGGTCCCTGATCTGTCTCTGCATGGTCTCCATGGATGCTAGCAATGAATTGTTGATGGCCACCTGATCTATTATGAATGGAGGATGCTCGTGGTCATCGGGGTGCTCGCCTCTGTCTGCCATTGCTTGATTCTCTGAAAACGCAAACGAGGCCATTTCAGGTGCTGATGAATGAGCTGAATTTTGTGATTCACTGTACTCTGAAATAATTGGACTGAGGGAAGAGGAATGGGAAAGGTGGTCGAGGGGGAACAGGGTGGATGTGAACTCGGGTTCGGAGAGCGGACTCTCCGAGTTATTCCTAGATGAGTAGGGAGGAGTGCTGGATAGCGGTGCCGACAAGGTCGGCCTAAGAGACCTCCGTCCCATCATCTTGATTATTGGAGAAGAGTGGGGGTAATGCAAGAGAAAAAGAAAATGAGATGCAACAAAATTTTGCACAATTGTGCGGTATTTTTGATCTTGACCTTAATAAATCTAGCAATCAAACGCAAAGCAAGGGTAGTTTCACCAACTCAACTCGTGAAGCCGTAAAGGTTCGGCTTTTATCTTGTCAGTTTTAACTTGTTTTTCAGGCAATTATCTTTTCACGAGTCCTTAGAGCGCTACGCCTATAGGAGAGAGAGTACTGCCAGGAGAGTATCCCCGTACTTGTCCTCCTCCTGTGCAACCTGTAACTTGCGCTTTTTGAGGTCCTTGTAACCCTTCCTGGATCCCTACTCAGCCAAAGAAAAGAGGGAGGAAGCCGATAGGCGAAACCGATACTTCGGACCTCGCTCGCGACGGAATCACCCGTGAGCGTACAAGGTCCTACTCGGACGCAGCCGGTGAGACAGACACACCCGTGAAGGCGTGGCCTAGGCTCGGTACTTCGGACAGGGTCGGCGCTCTCACAATAGAGAGTCACCAATGGCGACCAAGTCCTACTCGACTACGTACGATAGTAGCGCCAATACTTCGGAAATCCAGGCGATACACAAGGCAGCCACAAGTTGGGTTTTGGGCTCTAATCCTTACGAAGCGCTCACCTCACTGGGAAGGAAACCTTCCTATGCAACCTGAAAACAAGTGAGGGTGTTACTCTCCCCAAGCAATGAATCCAATTACCGTTTTTATTTTGGTCAAGTTTTCTTTAGCAGTCCCTTTTTTAATTTTTTTTGGTGTTATCGCTTCTTTTGAGTCAATTCAAGCAAGCGCCTAACGTTTTTGTATTTTTTCCTTTATCCTACTTTGTCCAAAAACCGAGGGAGAATAGAGTCGGAAAAGCCGTGCAAGTCGACACCAAGGTGGAAATCTCACCTTTGTGCCTAGATGATGCGTGCAAAGTAAGAGGACTTACAGCGAATCCCAGCTCTCTCCATGCGGGATGCAAAGCAGAATATTTAAACCTAATCTATATGGCGAAATGCAGGCGGAAATCGTCCTAGAACAGGCAACTGCTAGCGATAGAACCACAAGTTAGCTAATAACTTCTAATCCGAGTGTCCGGTCTTGGCTCACCCCTCCTCTGCCCAACACATTTGGAGTAGGAGAAAGCGCTTGTTCGGGTGTGAGCTCGCGGCGCGTGGATTTGGGAGCTATTCGCTAACTGTTTAATTTAGTCTAAGTCCAAAGCGTGACTATAGGAGCATGCAAAGGTTATTAGGTGTTTGGACCTATTCTAATCGAGTCAAGCAGGACCTAGATCTAGGAGCTCAATCCACAAAAGAAAATGAAAAATGAAACTCAAAACCGGAAAATGACTGCGATGAAAACACGAGGAAAACGGCGGTGAGCCCCCGGGTGAACAAACACCCGGAAATTAGGCCCGAATGTCTAAGTCCAAGTCCTATGTACCTGTATTATTACAAATTAATTGAATATCACTCTCTCACAAATAAAATAAAAACTAATCTAAGCCTCTCTCTCACTCTCCTTGCTCTCTCCTGCCGGCTTGGCTCAAGAAAAGCCGGCTCCACGTCCCAAGGTTGCGTCGGGTCACCTAAGCCACCCGCCTCGCTCCGCGGTCCCTCGCAAGAAGATAAAAGAGATGGTTAGATAGTTCAATCAAGATATATATCAAAATGTAAGAGAAGGATAATGCTATGGTAAACAAACACACAAACAAATAAAAATGAACTACAAGCTGTTGATCCCCGGCAACGGCGCCATTTGATTAATGCGAAATTGAGTGCGGTTATATTGACTCACAAGGCGAGTCAACAGTCGGTGTTTGACCACACAAAATCCTGTATTTAATCAACAATTAACCCACACTAAAAATCAACAATTAGAAATAAATGTGGAGTTAAAATTTATTTTTAACTCTGCACAAATGATGTATATGGGCAAGTATGCAGAGAGTTCGAACACAGGGAGCAAGCAGTGTAGTCCTAGCAAGAGCTAAGTGTGTGAGAGTGTGAGTGTCTACACTAAGCAAGCAAGCAAATAAATTTTTGTGGGTTTTTAAATTTTTAATTAAATTTTTTTTTATTTAATTTTTAATTTTGTATTTTAATTTTTGATTTTCTGATTTTTATATTTTATATTTTATATTTTTGTATTTTCTTTTTTTAATATTGGAAACTAAAGGAAATATAATACAAGGCAAAGTAAAATATTTATAAAAATGCACAAAAATACTCAAAAATTCAGAAAATAAATGTTTTTGGTATTTTTAGGGTTTTTTACTGTTTTTGAGATTTTTGGGGATTTTTCAAGATGTTTTTGGTATTTTTAAAAGCTGAAATAAGACAGAACAATGCAAAATAGGCTGGCTGTGATAAAAATGGAATTCAAAAATAGAAACCAGTAGCAAAAATATTTCACACTATTTTTCTAATAAAAAGAACAAGATAAGGAAGAAACAGAAGCTGAGTTTGCAATTTTTAGGTTTTTCTACTATTTTATATATTTTTTTGAAGTTTTTGAGTGTTTTTAATTTTTTTAGTGTTTTTCTTTTGAGATTTTTAATGATTTTTGGACTGACACTAAAGTAGCATAAAATAGACACTAGGTGAATTTTTTGGAATTTTTAGAGGTGTTTTGATATTTTTTTTGGTATTTTCTAAGCTAGACAGTGCACAAAATAGGTGTTTTTGATTTTTAATAAATACAAAATTAAAGTAAAATCAAAAACTAAAATATGGGCGTTAAAGTACACCTATCCAGAAACCTAATCCTATTTTTGTGAGATTTTTGGGGTTAAAATGATATTTTAAACAATTAAAACAAGGGTCCCAACATTAAACAGTACTGGCAAGGGCATAAATGCAATTTAAGAAACATCCAGGGACAACAATGCAATTTTCCACAAAAATATACCCGTTATATTTAACTTCTGGGATCAAAACGTAAATACAAGACCCGACTGGGCACGCCTACAAATTACCCACCAGGGCGCGTGACTTGCACGCGCCTGGGAGGGACTGAAACGCAATTTCACAAAAGTCTGGGGATTAACATGCAAAATACCCAGAAATATTACACGTGCTCTGAAAGTTTTAGGGCTAAAACGAAATACACAAAAGACCAGGGGTGCCTCAGCAAAATGCCCACCACCTCACGTGTACAGGTCACGTGAGGTGACGTGGCGAGGGACCAAAACGCAAATAACTAAAATCCGAGGGTCTTTTTGCAAATATTACAAAATATTTAAACTACCAAGACAAGTTTATAGGCTAATAAATAAATACAAAAATCGCGAGGGTCGGGATGCAAAATACCCTCACTCCGGGGCTCTGATGAGGACGCGTGGCACACATCCAACGGCTGGGACGACGGGAGACGATCCAACGGCTGGGCGCGCTTCAAGGATCCACGTGGCAAGCTCTGGACGGCCGATGACGCTTCGAGGATCAGCGGCCGAGATTAGATCCTCCTGAGGTGATCTGACGGACGAGGCCGAGGAAGATCCAACGGCCGCTGCTCAATCTGGAGCTCCTCCTCGATCGGACGGCTGGGAAGAGGGTTGCAAGAACTGGGAAGAACGCCGGCGAAGGCGAGCTTCCCCGACCTCAATCTCCCTCCGCCGGTGACGAATGTGCTTCAAAATGACCGTGGAGGCTCCTGGGACGGTCCTCTATCTCCTGGGGGCGTTCAAAATCCACGGGGAAGCCCGTGGTGCTCTCGGGCAGCGGGCGGAGCTGGGAGGCTGCTGCTGCTCCGGCGAGCTCCAAAACTCGCCTCCAGGCACTCGTGAAGTGGCTTGGACCTGCAAACAAAGTCAAGGGGTCCAGGGCAAAATGCCTGGACCCTCGAATGCCCTTGGGGATGGTCGAATCGAAATGGAGATGCACGGCCGGAGGTGCGCTCCGGCCAAGGTGCTTGATTGAGCGATTTAAGCGATGGATCTTGGAATTTTTTGGGGGTTTTTAAAGCCTAAGCTACCAGGAAGAAAATGCAATAAAGAAAAACACGGGTGGAGGCCCTCGATGGCCGGAGCCAGAGGAAAAAGGGGTACCTCGACGCCGGCACTTGGCGGAGGTGGTGGAGGCTCCCTCGACCTCAGACGCCCTGGCTGAAAGGCTCGCGGCGAAGCTGTCACCTCCGGCGAGCGATTGGAGCACAAGAGAGGCGGAGAGGGGTGGACCAAGGGGGCTTCAGTTTGATTTGAAAATGGAGGGGCGGTTTTATTTGGTTGACTCAGTGGCTGAGAAGCTCCAAAGATCGAGATTTCTGGGGTGATTCAGCGATCCACGCCCCCATGTAATCACTTGGCGGGATAGAGGGATGAACGAGGAGGGATTTTGCAGAAGGAATCAAATCGAAATGGTGCAAGTCCGCTCCTCGAAAAAAATGGGGAAGTTGGGTCAAAGATAGGGCTGTCAGAGGGTACAGGGTGGTAGGCCACCTAGTTGACCGAGGTCAACTAGGGTTTGCACCTGGTTGGTCCACGTGGACCAACCAGGAAAAACCCTGTAAAAATCATTTATTAATTCAATTAAAAATAGTAAATGGCCGAATTAAATAAAAGTTATAAAATAAAAAATGTTCAAAATTTTATGTAGTATTTTATTCTGATTTTTATTTATTTTTATGACATATATTTTTACAAGTCACCTTTGTAACCCTATATAGGTATAATACCTATGTTCTTTTGATATTTTATTTTATTTTATGTATTTTTTAATCTTATTATTTTTATTTAGTATTTTATAAAATTATAACATACTTTTATATGCATAAGTATATTTTTATTTTATTTTTATGAGATGTTTTGTATATTTAATAAAGTACAAATGTATTCTATACAGGTATAAGTATATACAGTACACCTATGTATTGAATATATACAATTATTTTATTTTCTATTTTCCTTTACATTTTATTTCAATTTTAACGCACATATATAGTATAAGTAATATTTACAAAATTATAAAAATATGAAAATGAATAAATAATGAATAAAGAATAAATTGAATATTTTATTCAGTACAAGTGTACAATAAGGGTCCAAAAGTCAACTTTCAGACCGTAGCTCCGCCAAATGCGAAACCACCACCATTGGATAGATTATTTTATTCTATACACAATTAAAGGTGAGTACACTGCATTTGGAGTTGTCGTTTGTGAGATACGGGTCTGGGAAGTTGGGCTTTTGGATTCTTATTCAGACCATATCTTTTTATTTGTACCTTCTTTTTCTGTGAAATCAATTTTATCCTTTTCTTTATGAAATTATCTACAACTTTCATGTACAAGGTTTCTTTATTTGATGTACAAAAAGTGGAACCAAAAATAGGTCCAAAAATAAATAAAGAATGAATAAAAGTATAGGTATTTTTGCTGTGATTCTGACCTTATCTCCCCCTACTTTATTCCTTGTCGACCTATTCATCACGATGCCTAGGTCTCGGGGATTTTAGGTCATAAAATATTTACAATATTTTATTCTTTTTTCTTTTCTTTATTTATTCTATAATTTTGGCCTTAATTACAGTGTTTTATATACTATTGACATGCATATGCATGGATGCTAAGATGATGGTTTTAATGCTATTTACAGGCATTTGCTAGGGTTTTCGGTGCCAAAATGATAGAATAAAGATGATGAAATGTGGATTCATCAATACCCGTCTTCTTGGGTACCACATGGAGTGGACTAACCCATTTGGAGTCGGAGATGGGATAGATGAAATCGACGCTCCACCACTTGGAAATTTCTTTCATGACAACGTCTCGAAGATTCGGGTTCAACCGTCGTTGGAACTCACGCGACGGCCTAGCGTTATCTTCCAGATAAATGTGGTGGGAGAAAAGATTTGGGCTCAGCCCATGGAGATCGGCTATACTCCATCCTATCGCCTTGCGGTTCCTTTCAAGAACCTCCATTAGACGAGATTCTTGCTCTCCAGTCAAACCTACTGAGATGATGACTGGGTGCATTTCGGGCTCACCCGCAAGGAATCTGTACTTCAACGACTGCGGCAAAGGCTTCCGTTCAGGACAACTGGGAGGTGGCAGATCTGGCTTCTGATATGTCTGTGTAAACGCGACCAGATCTGCATGGGAGAACTCTCGCTCTGCATGGATTTCTGACAAAGGGCGGTCGACTGTATCATCAATAAACTGCACTGGCTCGCACTCTGTCATGGCTGTCGGCTCAGATGGAATCAGACAAGGCAAGTAATCATCAAAATCGTCCCAATCAATGTCTGAATCCGAGGGATCAGAAGAAGATGAGCACGAATGAAAATCATCTGCACCACTCATCACAACGCTGTCAGCTTCAGATGTATCCTCCTCCAGGGATGTGCTCTCCCGGCTCTCGACTGCCATGAGCGTGAGATATGGTGAATCTGTAGGCAAGGCAAGAGTCGGTGCCACAGGATCTATCCAATTGGACTCATCATCAATCATCTCAAAGTCACGAACCTGGTGGATGTCTAGCTCTTCCTCTGTCATCTGCGCTGCTTCACTGGACTGCTCGGAGCACTCTAACTCTCTAGCTCTGGTCTCCTCGATCGTCTCAATTTGTATGGTTTCGCCCTCTACGCGAAAACATACCTTCCCGCTATCATGGTCGGTCACCGCCTTGGCTGTGGCCAAGAATGGACGTCCGAGAATGATGGGGGCATCAGTTACCAACTCAGGGATCTCCATGTCCAACACAACGAAGTCCACGGGGAATTTCAGGCCCTGAATGGTAACGACCACGTCTTTCAATAACCCCTTCAGCCTCTTAGTCGACCTGTCAGCAAACTGAAGGACTGTCCTGCTCCTAAGAAGAGGACCAAACTCGAATCGGTCGAGTAAGGCTGCCGGAAGAAGGTTAATTGAAGAGCCGCTGTCTAATAGAGTACGATCAAACGGTTGCTCCTGAATCTCGCATCTGATATAGGGAGCTCCTGCGTCTGGTCGCTTAGCTGGCAGCTTGTTCTGGATGGTGCAGCAAGTGGACTGAGTGAGCACATGGATTTGATCTCTGTGGTTCCTCCTCTTCCTGCGGACGGTAGTCTTCTCTTTCAGGTTCTTCTTGAAGAGGGGGATGTGCTCAAGTGCTTCTTGTAGAGTCAGCTGAATATGGAATCTGTCTATCATCTGATTGTTGAACTCTACTTGCTGATCTTTTTTGGGATTCTCTCTTTTATTCCCCTTCGCTCGGCGAAGCGCCTCAGGGAAGGGGATGGTAGGGGCCTCTCAGATGGAGGACTAGGAATCGGTCCCTGTGCCTGTGAAGAAGGAGAATCCATACAATAATCATCATTCACCACATATGGATCCGCAATTGAACAGAAACCTTTCCTTTATTCAAATTTTTGTTTTTGTTTTTTCCCACAGTCTCTAGGTACAAATGTGGCAACATCACAGATGGTGGCTCAACAAAAGTAGATGTGGTGGCCTCAGCGCCACCACTAGCACCGGTCTTCCGCGGCATCAGCACCGCGCTCTGGTTCATTATCCAAAATGGTGGCTTCAGCACCACCGTCTGCAACTGGTATCACGACGGCATCAGCACCGTCGTCCTGGACTCCATCATGGGTGGCGTCAGCACCACCGTCTTCAACATCATCATTAGCGGCATCAACACCGCTATTTTGCTCCTCTGGCGCTCCTGGTTCAGCATACGGTTGTCGCTCAGAAGAGGCGCCGCCGGCTGGCATCCTACCGCTCCTAGTAGTCACAAAATCAGCATCATTCAAAGAATAAGACATATCATTCAAATCGTCACTAGAAGCTGGATAGTGTGGGGCCGAAGCTCGAAATCTCCGTGAATTGGCGGGAGTCTGATCCAACGGTGAGTAAGGGATGCAGCAGGGTTGTGCAACTCCCTCATGATGGTCTGTGGCGGTCGCTCAGCATCTGGATCGCCTCCTCCTGCATCTGGTCCTCCTCCTCCTCCACCGCCTCCGCCCCCGGGTCGGTTCTCTCTCATCTGTGCTATCTCTCTCATCAAATCACCCATGAAGGTACCCTGGTCACGGATCTGTCTCTGCATAGTTTCCAGGGACGCTAGCAAGGAATTGTTGATGGCCACCTGATCGATTATGAATGGAGGGTGATCATGGTCATCTGGGTGCTCGCCTCTGTCTGACATCGCTGGATTTTCTGAAGAAGCAAAAGAGGCCATCTCAGGTGCTATTGAATGAGCCGAACTCTGTGATGCACTGAATTCTGACACAATTGGTCTGAGAGAAGGAGAATGGGAAGGGTGGTCGAGGGGGAACAGGGTGGATGTGAACTCAGGCTCGGAGAGCGGACTCTCCGAAGTATTCCTAGATGAATGAGGAGGAGTGCTTGGATAGCGGTGCCGACAAGGTCGGCCTAAGAGATCTCCGTCCCACCATCTTGATTATTTGAGAAGAGTAGGGAAAATGCAAGAGAAGAAGAGGAAGATATGATATGCAACAAAATTGCGCACAATTGTGCGGTGTTTTTGATCTTGACCTAAACAAATCTAGCAATCAAACACAAAGCAAGGGTGAGTTCACCAACTCAACACGTGAAGCCGTGAAGGTTCGGCTTTTATCTTGTCAATTTTAGCTTGTTTTCAGGAATTTATCTTGTCACGAGTCCTTAGAGCGCTACGCCTAAAGGAGAGAGAGTACTGCCGAGAAAGTGTCCTCGTACTTGTCCTCCTCCTGTGTAACCTGTAACTTGCGCTTTTTAAGGTCCTTGTAACCCTTCCTGGATCCCTACTCAGCCAAAGAAATAGAGGGAGGAAGCCGATAGGCGAAACCGATACTTCGGACCTCGCTCGCAACGGAATCACCCGTGAGCGTGCAAGATCCTACTCGGACGCAGCCGGTGAGACAGACACACCCGTGAAGGCGTTGCCTAAGCTCGGTACTTCGGACAAGGTCAGCGCTCACACAATAGTGAGTCACTATTGGCGACCAAGCCCTACTCGACTACGTACGATAGTAGCGCCAATACTTCGGAAATCCAGGCGATACACAAGGCAGCCACAAGTTGGGTTTTTGGCTCTAATCCTTACGAAGCGCTCACCTCACTTGGAAGGAGACCTTCCCATGCAACCTGAATACAAGTGAGGGTGTTACTCTCCCCAAGCAATGAATCTAATTACCGATTTTATTTTTGGTCAAGTTTTCTTAGCAGTCCCTTTTTTTAATTTTTTTGGTGTTATCGCTTCTTTTGAGTAGATTCAAACAAGCGTCTAAATTTTTTTTGTATTTTTCCTTTATCCTACTTTGTCCAAAAACAGAGGGAGAATAGAGTCGGAAAAGCCGTGCAAGTCGTCACCAAGGTGGAAATCTCACCTTTGTGCCTAAATGATGCATGCAAAGTAAGAAGACTTACAGCGAATCCCAGCTCTCTCCATGCGGGATGCAAAGCAGAATTTGTAAACCTATCTATATGGCGATATGAAAAGCGGAAATCGTCCTAGATTAGGCAACTGCTAGCGTGAAGAACCACAAGCTAGCTACTAACTCCCAATCCGAGTGTCGGTCTAGGCTCACCCCTCCTCTGCTCAACACATTTGAGTTAGGAGAAAGCACTTGTTCGGGAATGAGCTCGCGGCGCGTGGATCGAAAGCTACTAGCTAACTATTTAATTAGTCTAAGTCCAACAACGATCTATAGGAACATGCAAAGATAATTAATGTGTTTGGACCTATTCTAATCGAATCAAGCAGGACCTATAGTCTAAGGGCTCAATCCACAAAAGAAAGGAAAAAGGAAAACAAAACCGGAAAATGACGGCGATAAAACGTGATAAAAACCGCGGTGAGCCCCCGAGTGAACAAACACCCGGAAATTAGGCCCGATAGTGTCCAAGTGTACCTGTATTATTACAATTAAATAAATCACTCTCTCACAAAAATAAAATAAGAGCTAAGCTAATCACTCCCTCTCAGTCTTCCTACTCTCTCCTGCCGGCTTGACCTAGAAGGCCGGCTCCGCTTCCCAAGGTTGCTTCGGGTCACCTAGGCGATCCGCCTTGCTCTGCGGTCCCTCGCAAGAAAACAAAGAAGAGTGGTCAGAATATCTCAATCAAAAAAATATCAAAAATGTAAGAGAGATGGAAAATAAAGCAATAGTGGACAACAATCACAAGCAAACAAAATGAGCTACTCGATGTTGCTCCCCGGCAACGGCGCCATTTGATAAAGCCAAAATCGAGCGCGGTCGTGTCAACTCACAAGGCGAGTCAACAATCGATGTGTTGACCACACTGAAGATTGACTAAATCAACAATTAACCCACACTAAAGATCAATAAATTAGAACTAATGTGGAGATAAAATTTAGTTTTAACTCTACATAAAAGATGTATAGGTGCAAGTATGTAGAGAGTTCGAACACAGGGAGCAAACATGGTAATTCAAAAATTGTTGCACAAGTGAGTGCGTGAGTCAAGTGTCTACACTAAGCAAGCAAGCAAATAAATGTTTGTGGGTTTTTAATTTTTTAATTTTTTTATTTTTTTAATTAATTTTTTTATTTTAATTTTTAATTTTCTGATTTTTATATTTTATTTTATATCTTTTTTTTCTTTTTTAATATTGGAAAGTAAAGACAATATAATAAAAGACAAGGTGAACTATTTATAAAAATGCACAAAAATAATCAAAAATTCAGAAATGAAATGTTTTTAATATTTTTAGGATTTTTTTACTATTTTGGTGATTTTTGGGGATTTTTCAAGGTATTTTTGGCATTTTCTAAAAACTTAAACAAGACAAAACAGTGGAAAAGATGATGGCTGTGAGTAAAATGGGATTTAAAAATAGCAACCAGGACTCAAAATTTTTCACAATAATTTTCAAATAAAGAGAATAAAATAGAGAACAAACAGGATCTAGGTTTATATTTTTTTGATTTTTCTTTGATTTTATATATTTTTTTGAAGTTTTTGAGTGTTTTTAAATTTTTAGTGTTTTTCTTTTGAGATTTTTAGTGATTTTTGAACTGACACTAAAATAGGATATTTTACACTAGGTAATTTTTTTAGAATTTTTGGGAGTGTTTTAATATTTTTTGGCATTTTCTAAGCTAGACAGTGCACAAAAAGCATGTTTTTGATTTTTAATAAATATAAAAACAAAATAAAATAAAAAACTAAAATGATAGCGTCAAAGTACACGTGTCCAGGAGCTTAACCCTATTTTTGTGGAATTTTTGGATTTAAAATGATGGTTCAAATAAATACAACAAACATCCAATAAATAAACAGGCCTGGCAAGGGTATTTATGCAATTTCTCAAACATCCAGGGGCATACATGCAAATTTCCACAAAAGTTTGAACTGAATATTCAATTTATAGCACTAAAACACAATTATAAAACCTGCCTGGGTACCCTAGCAATTTTCCCACCAGGGCGCGTGACTTGCACGCGCCTGGCGAGGACTAGAATGTAATATCCAAAACCCTGAGGGCTTAATTGCAAATTTCCCAAAAAGTTTACACGTGATGCGAAAGTTTTAGCACCCAATGGAAATAACAATACCCTTGAGGGTCCTTCTGCAAAAAGCCCAGTCCCCTCACGCGCACAGGCACGTGAGGTGACGTGGCGAAGGTCCTAAGTGTGATAACAGAAAGTACAAGGGTCTTTTTGCAAAAACTACACAAATAATTAAACTGCGAATGAATGTTTGAGTTTTTAATATAAAATACAAAAATGCTTGGGGTGGTTTTTGCAAAATACCCCAGCTGCTGCACGATCCGACGGTTTGGCGTGGGCCACTTATCCACGTGTCGTGCTCTTGACGCGCGATGACGGTTGGCGATCCTGCGGTCGAGATTAGAAGATCTGCAATGAATGGATGGCTTGGGAGCGAGAAGATCTAACGGTCGCTGTGCTCCTGGAAGAACTAGGCTGATCGAACGGCCTGGAGGGGTGGACGAAGAACAGGGATGAACCCGCCGCGAGGCGAGTTTCCCAGGTCCCGATCTTCCGCCTCCGCCGCGAGTTGACGCTCCAAACTGCCTGGGAAGCTTTCTGGGAGATCCCTGAGTCGACCGGGGGCTTCGAAAAGACCGGAGGAGCTCTGGTGTTCACCAGCGACGGAGGAGGAGCCGAGGTCCTCCAGGTATCACCGGTGGACGGACAAAATACCCTCAGTCACGTGTGAAGGCTCGAGTACCTGCAAAATAGAAGGTGATATGGTCGGGGGCAAGTTGCCCCGACCACGTGGCGCAAGAAATGGTGATCTGCGGATGGGGGTGGCGCTGAGAACAACTGTGGCCGGAGATAGCTCCGGCGAGGGTCGATTTGGCGAATCGACGCGCGGATGAAAGGGATAAACTGGGGAGGATGAAGAGGGGAATGCAAGAAATGAAACGAATATGAGAAACTAAGGGATAACACTGTCTCGAGCCCAGGTTGGGCGAGGGAAGGGGGTACCTCGACGGGGAAACCACCGGAGGTAGGAGGGGCGCCCGGACCTTGCCCAACTCGTCTCCGATGACGCGAGCGAGGCGCTGTCACCACCAGCTCGTCGATGGTTCAGAGAAACGGAGGGAGTAGGTCAAAAATGGGGTCCAACTTTTCAAATCAGGTCAAGGGTTCATTTTAAAGGGTTGACGAACACGGCTCCTTCATCGAGGAAGAACGGGCGAATCGAAGGTTCTTGGTTCGAGAAAATCAATGGGCGTGATAGCTGGATCACAGGGGAGTAACATTGCAGAAGCATGCGTGCCCAAACGATGAAAGGATTGCCCGTGAAAAATCCAAGAAAAAGGGGGCTCGCGACAACCCAGAAGACAAAGGCCTGGGGTCAAGGAGTTGACCCCCGGTCAACGGATGGCGTGGCCTGATTGGGCCACGTCATCCGCAAAAAGACAAAATTTAAATAAATATATTGTAAATTAAATTAAAAATAGTAAATGATTTAATTAATTTTAGGTTATTTAATAAAAAATGTTTATTATTTTATATAGTATTTTATTCCGATTTTTAATTATTTTTATGAGTTATATTTTTACAAGTTACCTTTTTAACCCTATATAGGTATAATACCTATGTATTTTAGTATTTTTATTTTTGTTTTGTGTATTTTATTTTTATTAATTCCATTTCTTATTTTCCAAAATTATGAAATACTTTTATACACACAAATATATTTTTAGTTTATTTTTCTGATTTATTTTGTATATTAAATAAAATGTAAGAGTGTTTTGTATAGGTATATGTATAGGCAATATACCTATGTATTCTTTATACAAGTATTTTTAATTTGTATTTCCTTTGCATTTTTATTTTAATTTTAATGCACATATATATTATAAGTAATATTTACATAATTCTAAAAATATAAAAAATGAATAAATAATGAATAAAGAATAAATTGAATATTTTAATCTGTACAAGTATACAATGAGGGTCCAAAACTCAACTTTCAAACCGTAGCCCCGCCAAATGCGAAACTACCACCATTAAATAGATTATTTTATTATATATACAATCAAAGGTGAGTATGCTGCATTTGGAGTTGTCGTTTGTGAGATACGGGTCTGGGAAATTGGGATTCTGGATTCTTATTCAGACCATAACTTTTTATCTGAACATTATTTTTCTATGAAATCAATTTATATTTTTCTTTGTTAAATTATCTACAACTTTTATGTACAAAGTTTCTTCATTTGATGTATAAAAAGTGGAACCAAAAATAGGTCCCAAAAATGAATAAAGAATGAATAGAATATATAGGTATTTTATCTGTATTTCTGACCTTATCTCCCCCTACTTTATTCCTTGTCGGCCTATTCATCAAGATGCCTAGGTCTCGGGGGTTTTGGGTCATAAAATATTTACAATATTTTATTCTTTTTCTTTTCTTTATTTATTCTATAATTTTGGCTTTAATTACAGTATTTTATACACTAATATGATGCATATGCATGAATGCTAAGATGCTCTATTTAAGGGTATTTACAGGCATTTGCTAGGGTTTTTAGTGCCAAAATGATAGAATAAAGATGATGAAATGTGGATTCATCACGGAGCTCCATAGCTCTGCCGCCCTCTTCCGCGAGCCTCAGCCACTGCCGAGGCGTTCTGGAGCCATCAGGAGATAGAGGACCCATGCGGGAAGAGCTGCAGCCATTTTGGGACCTTCACGACTGCCGGAGGTCGGAGATCGAGCCGGGAGAAGGTCGCTTCGCCGCACCTTCGTCCCTGTTCTTCCTCCCGCCTTCATCGTCGTTCGATCAAGGGCGCCTTCCAAGCGCTACAGCTGTCGTTGGATCAGCCACGCCACTAGCCGTCCGATCTTCATCGCCGATCTAATCGTGACTGTTGGCGGCCGAAGCATCATCGCACAAGGAGGAGCTGACACGTGTCTGAGTGAATGCATCTGAGCCGTCCGCCTCCGCGCTAGTCTGGGTATTTTGCAACTTTTACCCCAAGCATTTTTGTATTTACGAATTAGTCCATAAATTTTCAGTGGTAGTTTAAAAAGTTTTGTAATATTTATAAGTAGGCCCCTGAACTTCTTATATCTGCACTTAGGTCCTGGCTACATCACTTCACGTGACCAGTACACGTGAGGTGAAGGGCATTTTGCGAGGACCCCCTCCAAGGTTTACTTATTTCGATTCAGTACAGGAACTTGTGGATCACGTGTAAAACTTTTGGTTATTTTGCATCAAGACCCTCGGATTTTTGGAAATCACATTTATACCCTTCCCAGGCGCATGCTAGTCACGCGCGTGGGTGGGTTATTTGCAAGCATACCCTTGCGGGTCTCGATATTTGTAATTGGTCCATCAATTTTTATATTCAGTAGTATATTTTGTGAGAAAATTGCAACTTGGCCCCTGAATGTTTGTTTATTTGCACTTATGCCCTGCCAGGCATGTAGTTTCTTTATGCTTCTAGTATTTATTTAGTGTATCATTTTAACTCGAAAAATTCCCAAAAAAATTAACATAAGCTCATGTTTGCTTGCTTGTTCACGCTATATTTTTGCATTGCATTTTTATTGTATTTTAATATTTATTAAAAATAAAAAACATGCATTTTAGCTACTGTCTGCATTAGAAAATACCAAAAAATATCAAAACACCTTGAAAAATTCCCAAAAAATTATCTAATGTCTATTTTAGTATATTCTAGTGTCAGTCCAAAAATCATTAAAAATTTCAAGACAACAACCTTAAAAATTAGAAAACACTCAAAGTATTTATAAAAATCTAAAAAACTCTAGAAAAATGCTAAAAATAAAAACTCGAGTTCTGTAGCTTCCATGTTTTATTATCTTTATTTTAAAATTAATTTGAGAAAATTTTGTTGATGTTTGCTATTTTTCATTCCTATTTTACTTTCAGCCAGCAACTTTAGTCACTGTTTCTTGTATTTTAGCTTTTAAAAATACCAAAAATATTTCGAAAAATCCCCAAAAATCAAAAAAATTGTGGAAAATCATAAAAGGACCAAAAATATTTTATTTCCTAATTTTTGAGCATTTTCCTTATTTTTATAACTACCCTATCCCCTCTTTTCTTATAATATATATAAATTCCAATATTGAAAAAGAAAATACAAAAATATAAAATATAAAAAGAAAATATAAAATCAGAAAATTAAAAAAATACAAGATTAAAAATTTAAAAATAAAAAAATAATTAAAAATTAAAAACCCACAAAAACATTTGCATTTTTGTAGACACAGAATCACATCACTCATTTTGCATTTGCTTGATCTATCTTGCCTTGCTCCCTGTGTTCGACACTCTACCTACTTCCACTATATACCTGTTTGTAGAGTTACAATAAATTTGACTCCACTTTATTTTTCATTGCTTGATATTTATATTGTGGGTTCATTGTTGATTAAATCCGGATTTTTAGCGATCACCGTAGCGACCTCTGTGTTCCCGCCTTGTGTGGAATACACAACTGTTGGAAATTTGGGTTTATCATATTCCTTAGGAAGAATACCATAGTATCCTCACTCACTGCCATACTCTGGAGATAGGAGGACACCACTCGTGAAAGCGAATCACACACAAGGCACTCCAATGTGGATTCTATTGGCTAACCTTGTTTCGTGATATATTTGATTTTGTACGATCGTGCCCTTTTTGTTAGAGAATGGGAGGGATAGTTGGATCTAGAAATATGATGCCCATACTGAAGGAAGTAAATAAAACAATATGTACTATGCATCACGAAAACGCAGAATATTTAGCAAACCTTTTTCCAAAACAATGTTAGTTCATCATATGAACTAGAAAATATAGCACAACAATTCATGCATTCAGAAATTATAAATTCTAAGGAATCAATTTCCAAAATAATTGCAGATATTCATAATGAATATGAATAACAAATTAGGATTATCTCGTGAAGTGTGAGTCCTAAAGTAAGAGAGCTCTCGAATCAAGTCCGATCTGCACTTGGCTCTCTCGTGGGCACGATGACGAGTCGCGTTGCTTCCCACGAACACAGACGTCGACCAGGGGAACAAAAAGAGAGTGTGAGAGTTGTAGACTCCCAAGACTCTCTCTTTCTAATGGGGCACGAAATTTAGAGCAGAAGTTGCTCTTAGAATTATTGTAAAAAGGAGAAAGCCTTGCTCTCCTTTTATACTTAAAGCACATGTCCTACATGTGCCTTGGTAGCCTTTGGATTCTAAATCAATGGCTAAGACCAAGTCCTAATTCAATAAGGACCATCTCCTTATTATCTCCAATGAATATTAATTAAAATAAAATAAGCAATAACTTTAGAGTCCTAATTCAATTAGATCTCAATCATATGGAGCCATGTGTACATCATATATACACTCCACATCACCTTTCATATATGGAAGTTGTTGTTGCAAATTTTATTAATTAATTCACATGATAATCATATTATCAATATTAGAAAAATTATGGAGTTAATTCTTAAAGCTTATGAATCATATTCACGAATCTAAAAATAAATATAAATCAAATTTACATTTACAAAATAAAGTGAATCAAATTCACACAATCTCATGCCTTGGAAAATTATGTAAATCATATTTGCATTACTAATTTATATGAATTATATCCATATAAATATTAATTATTGTGAATTATTTTTTACATCAATTAATGAGTTATACTTGTGAATCATATTCACAAAATTGTCCTTATGAATAATATATAATAATCATAATTATCACAATATTGCCATTAACAGGTATGAGCCCTAATTCAATTAGGACTCATGAGATAGGAATGCAGATATTTGGATATAATGTCAGGGAGATCATACTATCCATATATAGTGACTTGAAATGTGTGTGGATAACTATCCAATTTTAGGATCTATACTGTTTTGGGATTTTATCACTTGTGCCCCTCCGAGATGTTGCAATATCAGTTATGCCCCTATCTTTTTGGTAATATCAGTTGTGCCCCTCAAAACTTGCTATTTTATCACTTGTGCCCCTCGGGTTAGTGACCGTCCATCTACAGTGCAAACGGACGTTAACTTTGAGGACATAAGCGGAATTATTTTTTTTAAAAGGTTATATGGTCATTTCTTCCTCCTCTTCCCCAACCTCTTCTTCTTCCTCCTCTTCCCATCTTCTTCCTCCTCCTCCGACCTCCTCCTCCTCCCTCTCCGCCCCGAGCTCCCCGCAGCCCCTCCCCTCCCCGGCGCCGCACCTCCTCCCCCCGCACCTCCTCCCAGCCCGCCGCCCCTCCCCTCCCCGGCGCCGCCCCCTCCCCTCCCCGACACCGCCCCCTATGCCCCCTCCCCGGCGCCGCCCCCTCCCCTCCCCGACATCGCCCCCTGTGCCCCCTCCCCCTGGGTTGCACCCCTCCCATCCCCGCACCTCCTCCCCTTGCCGGCGTCGCCCCCTGCTCCCCCTCTCCCTGGGCTGCACCCCCTGCCCCGCACTGCCACCTCCCCTCCCCAACCCCTGGCCGGCCATGCGCCTGCATCAGATCCGTGGCTGGCCGCACCGCCTTCTCGCCCGCCGGCGCGCAGAGCGCACCGAGCTAGCGCCACCCCTCGTGCGGGCGCCCGGTCATCCGCAACCTCCTGGTCCAGAGCACGATGCACCTCTAC
Organism: Ottelia alismoides; assembly: GCA_037367405.1. Taxonomy (NCBI): domain Eukaryota; kingdom Viridiplantae; phylum Streptophyta; class Magnoliopsida; order Alismatales; family Hydrocharitaceae; genus Ottelia; species Ottelia alismoides. The sequence continues at coordinate 447,826 of JAZKJV010001153.1, read as the reverse complement.
GCCAACGCCAGCGGTGCTGGTGGGCCTGCCCTCCTGCAGCCCCTCACGCTTCGCGACCACCAGGCCCGACGCGCACTGCCCGCTCCAACGCCCCGACCTCCTTCCCAGCAGTCCACGTCATCAAGTCGCGTGCCCCTAGCCGCCTCCTCCAGTCGCCGGTTCCGCTCGCCCCGACCCTCCGTGGGACCACGTGCGGTGCTTCGCCACCGCCCCTTGGCTCGAGCATGCTGCCACTTGGGCCGCCCTCCGCACACTCAACCCCGCAACAGCGCCGCCGCCGCGTCATACATCGTCCTCCCCGCGACGAAGGGGGTGGGGGGAGGCCGGGGGTGGGGGGAGGTCGGGGCGGCAACAGGTGGGAGAGGAAGAAGATGGGAGAGGAGTAGGAGAAGGGAGGAAGAAGACGGAGGAGGAGAAGGGAGACAGAAGAGGACCATAATACCCTTCTTAACCACACCTTGGTTTGAATAAACCATGGTTATTTTAATTTTTTGACGGTCAATCTGACGGAAGGGCACAACTGATGACGGAGCAAGTTTTGAGGGGCACAACTGATATTACCAAAAAGATAGGGGCATAACTGATATTGCAACATCTCGGAGGGGCACAAGTGATAAAATCCCTACTATTTTTCATAAAATCTGCCACCTACGAATGTTGAGTTTAAGCTGTAATACTTTACATTCTCAGTGAGCTCAACAAAACACACGATACTCTACATGAGTTGGATGAAGTATCGGTGAGTTGAATCCAACTTCCTTGACCATTTTTAATCATAGTCCAAACCATTTGGAGCTAAGAAATGAGCTTAAAGAGCTCGGATGCTTCCATTTTCATGATCATTTCCATTTCCAACATTTGGACATTGAAGTAGGAATTGGAATTGAAATTGGATTCAAATGAATTGTGATTTAATCCAATCAAATCGCAAATCATCTGGCTAAATGGATCCACTAAAATCCATCATGTTTCATCACTTCTTCGATATGGAAATGTCATGGTAGATAATCCATTACAACAACAAAAGTATCTCTGAGTATTCGAAATACTCATCCATCCTTCACATTGGAAGACTTCGATAAATCCGAAGTTCAAACCCTGGTTTGACTGCCTTCTTTAGAATATATCAATAGGTCTCTCATATGATAAGTGGGCGACAATATTAATCATATACTTTCCAAAAATATATATTAATATTTCGAATTTGTATCTTATTCATAAATAAGACGTCCACGATGGAATTCATTTTTACCCCAAATCATCTCATGAGTGAACTCTGTCTCCTGGTTCATCAAGTATGAACATGCATGATTCCTTCGAGAGATCATACATCTCATATGACTTCATATGCACACCAACGCGCCAGTATATGGATCTTGGCTAAGTCACCATCCTATTGGTCTGTCAAATGTGCATACTTAGGCATATAGATGCATATCTATCTTAGGTCAAAGGATGTGTGCCTGATCGTGACAGTTACGATTCAGGTCTTAGTTTATCTTGACCTCATCAAATCAACTCTTTGACTTGATTATTCAAACACTTTCGAATCTTCATACTTATGCAGAGGAAATGCATCAAGAAGCTGGTTGGAAATTAGTCTTTAGAGAAAGGTTATCATCTCTTTCTCATAATGGAGATCTTATTGAATATCACATGTTTGAAGTCAGTTGTGTCCTCCTAGCTGCATGGCATTCAACATGGACACGGCACATAACCCTAATTTCACAAAGGGACCTTAATAGTAAAGTGCATTCATTCAATTATTCATTTCATTTCATATGGACATGATAAAATAATAACTTTTTGTTGCATTAATGGGTCGCTGAGGGCCTACAAGTTTAACAGTCTCCCACTAGACTTCAAAGCCATTTATGTACAAATCTCAATCCCATATTAATTGTGCTAATCGTCGACTATTTGTCAAATAGCCGCGTAAGCTGATTAGTCACTTAATCACCGGTGACTATGCCAAGTTCTATTACAAAATAGCATACCCCAAACTAACATTAACTACATCCAATGTAGTTGCCACATTTTATACAACCAATGCTTTACTCTGTCGAAACAACCATAGTGTCTTGTTTCTTGCTACACTTATCTCACAAGGCACTACTATCCAACAAAACTAAGAACCCTAAGGTTGACTTCCTATCATCCACATCTGATTAGAAGTCTGAATAAATGTAACCTAAGACTTGGATATCATTATCTCCATATACTAAGACATAGTCTTGAGTTCTTATTAGGTACTTGAAGATACTCTTCACTGCAGTCAAGTGTTTTTCTCCATAGCAAGATTGGTAATGACTTACCACTCTCGTTGCATGGCAAATATCTGGTCTAGTACATATCATGGCACGCATCAAGCTTCTTATAGCTGATGCGTAAGGGCATCCGACCATGACTTTCTTTTCCTCAACAGCTTGAGGAGCCATCCCTTTAGATAGGTGAATGCCATGTCTTAAGGGAAGGAAGCCTTTCTTGGAATTATACTTGATGAATCTTTTCAAGATTTTCTTGATGTACCCTTGTTGTTATAGTCCCAATATCCTCTTTTGTCTGTTTTTGAAAAGTTTCAGACCCAGGATATAACAAGCTTCTCCGAGATCTTTCATTTCAAATATATTATACAACCAGATCTTAACATTGGTCATCATCCTAATATCATTCCTAACGATAAGGATATCATCTACAAAAAGCACAATGAACACAATGGCGCTCCCACGGTGGTCATCAATCGACAATCTTCGCCCAAGATTATCCAAATGGCATAACCTTTCATCATGGGTAACTTCCCCCATTTCTTTACGCTGACCTACATGGATTCAAACCACAAGTTCGTGCCTTTGGTGAGCCCCTTCTATCCTCATCCACGTCATCGCTTTCGTTCCAAACCTCCACTACACGTGAAGTAACTGGAGGTTCGACTGCTCATGGGGGGGGGGGGGATCCATCACCAATGTCCATTGTTTATTCATCCGCCCTTTGGTGAGTTTCCTCCCAACCCTCCCTTTACTCTGGTGACACACATAAACAGAGAGAGACAGAGAGAGGAAGTGATTGAGATCCATGACGGAGATCAAGCCTCCGACGAGATCCATGACCCCACGACCGTGTCACAGTAATTTTACAATTGTTCGAGTTTCCACCCTTTGCTGAGGCGGTCAAGCGAAGATCAGGAACCCTCTTAGAGCTCCAACATAGGCTTATTCATTTGCTTCTGATCATCTTCTTTGCCTTCGGGTAACCTCTGTTCCGCCATCTTTTGTTTTGCTTGATTTTCTCCCTTGTTATTCATCACTTGCACACACACGCACACGCACACACACACACACATACACACGCACACACGCACACACACACACGCACACACTATCTCTCTCTCAATCATATATGATCATCCCATCACCTTCGCCACACTTCCCTCATCCTCATGCACCCAATTGATATCACTCTCCTTTTTCTCCACAATCACCTATGCCTCGATCTTCTTCTTCCTCTTGCATGGAGGAAGACCCATCTGGGATCCACTCCAATCACCATCTCCAGCCTCCATCTAATCTATGACCACTCCACATACATCGCTAAAGCTTCACATATTGTCTAACCTCACATATACTTCAATAGACAGAAGTCCAATACCTTCTCATATCATCCTATTCACCTCCAGTGATGATGCATCATCTGGGTGATTAGACCATCGCCCAAACTTTATAGACCTCCTCCCATTCTCGCCATACCTCAAGCAATTTTCCTCGGCCCTTAGCTTTGTTAGAAGAGAACAGAGGAGGACCATCAGCATTGCCAGAGCCCAGTCTCTTCGCCACTACCAGCGGTGGAAATTGGAGGAGGCTACGTATAGTCACCATTGGATCACACCCAATCGGTGGTGATCCTACAACCCAGGAGCGCCCAAGCCATATGTTCTTGCCTACAGCTTTAGGTTGACCCGAACCAATCTCGAGGTGCCACCAGACTCCATGTGGACCAAGCCGCGCTCCAAGCCCATTCCTCATGTGCATCACGTGCCTGCTCTGAGACTTTTAAACAAAAGCCCTGTCGGGATCTTTTATTTATATTCATCTCCCCGTGCATGAACATTTGCAATCAAAGCCCTGCAGGGTTTATGTTATTGTATTTTAGTCCCAATTTAGGCTTTAATGTGATGTTGTTAAGAGTTTTCTAATTTATGTTTTATTGCATATAGGCCAACGGATTGGAACTTGAATATATTAAATATTTTAGTTCCAATTAATTTGACTTTGGTCTTAATTTAAAGCTAATTAAATTATTTTTCACATGGTACATTATGTATTCTGTTTTGATGCAAAATTGTTTATCTAGTTAAGAACAAAGTCTCTGCTTTTCATATGATAATGTATTTACCTTAAATCAAGTGTTAAATTGGATAATTTATCTTAGATGAATTGATTCTGATCGTTAGAATAACTTGATCGTTAGAATAACTGTTTAAATGAGCTTTAAATGATTACAATCTATATTCAACCTTATTTAAATATAAAGATTACATTCATACTTAAGGATCATTTTAATTAGTTACACTTTTGGATAAATTGATCTAATAGATAAAGCTCAATTAATTTACATAAATTTTAGGAGTATTTATTATGATTGTGATTGTGTATTAAATTTTATTGCATTGCATTTTGTGGCACCTTATTAATCCGACTTGCATTGTAAAAACCAATAAAAATTCATGCATTCATCTTGTGTTGTTTCAACCCGGATATCAATATTAACCACATAAGTTAGGTATTTAAAGTCTAATTAAACAAACTAATATATCGTCCCCTTGTGTTCGACCCTGGACTTATCCAGATAAAAAATCAACCTTGATCTCTTCGCATAGACTATTTAATCGAGCTTCTGTTGAGTAGTTAATCAACATATTACAACGCGTAGCTATCAACATTGATGTCTAGAGAATCATCATCCCTCAAGAGGTAAAATGAAATTATGAGATATTTTACTTATTTTTATTGCAAATTCATCTTTAGTCCCGAGTATGTTTACTTTGCATTTTTGGTTGGACAATTTTAAGGGGTTATACTAAATGTCCCATGATCATGCATATTTTGTTTTAATTTTATTACATGCTTAAGTAATTCTTAGAATTTTGTTTATGTTAAATGCGTGGTTATCTACTCACATGACAAAATTTGTCCAAAATCATTGAGAACCGTGCAATGCAAAACTTTTCTTAGTTTTTCTTTCATTGAATTTTGTTTTTCCTTCACGATTTTTATTAGCCTATATTAATTGTTGTTTTTCCAAAATAAGAATACCCTTAGGAAGTCCATCTATATAGTTATCTCCCATGTTTTTAATTTTCAAAATTATAGCTATTTATTATTTTTCAAAATTAAAAAGCTTAAAATTAATGAAAATAATTTAGAAAAACATTAAAATCAAATATACATAATAAAACTTAAAAATGAGCAACGTATTTTTATATCTAGTATAACACATCAAAAATATCAACAAACCATGAAACTTCTCTTCTCTAAACATATAAACATAGAAAACCTTGCTAAATCATATAAAAATCCTAAATATTAAAAAATGGTAAAAAAACAAAACCTTTTGTAGCTATTATAACACACTATTCAAGAAAAATAATCCAATAAAATTACATAACACAACATATTTGAAGCTTTTTGAAACAATAATTTATTTAAGTAATTACCATTTTTAAAATACCTTTGTTTTGAAAATCTAATGTCATTTTAAATCCTTTGAAAATCCTAAAAATATTTTAAACGTATGAAAATTGCAAAAAATGCCTTTTTACCCATTTTTATATATTCATATCCTTTTGAAAAAAATCAACTCATTTATTTATATATTGTTGGAGTATGTGTGATTGTAGTGATGGCTAATTGGATCTCTCTAGAGTCCAATTATCACATGTACATGTTTAATCCCACATCTATTGTTAGTGAGACCCTGGTCAGTTGGTGGGCTATATAAGAAGCCACACACCCACCGTGTTAGAGAGAGAGAGAAATGAATAGAAAACACAAGCCCTTTGAGATGTTCTCCTACGATTTCACATACTCCTCACGGAGTAGGGTTCCACATAAAATCCCGATGCTCTTAATGTTTGTTCTATTTCTCTGATATCACACTTCCGCATAATCGATTTCTAACATGGTATCAGAGCAGGTTCGATTCTCTAGGATTTATTTTTTTTCATGATTGTTCGAGATTCTATTATAAGTGCAGTTTCGAGAAAATCTAGGGTTTCTTGAAACCCTAATCCTTCGATTTCGTCAATAATGCAAGCATATTCCATCTTGATTATTTGTTCTTGAAGATTATTTTGATTCCAATCGAGATTTGATCAAAGTTATGAAAATTTCAATGTTTTTGTTGTGTGCATATGCACAAATTCTGGACATCTAAAAATCATTGAGTATTGAGAAAATTCTAGGGTTCATAGAACCCTAATTTTAATGGCAAGGCAACAATCAACGAGCATTCCATCTGAATCCTAACATCTATACCCAATTCGGATGCTGGGATCCAGATGCACAACAACACTGACTATGGGGTGTGGTATTCTTCCCCAACACTACTACCCCATGTGCAAGAGCAACGTCAACTTCAATCCTCAATGATCCACGGCTCGCACATTGGCATATATTTATCTTTGGAACCCTAAAGCGCTGCTACCCTCGTGCACATGAGTATCGATGGAGTTCAGAGCATCTTCGGACATGGGATGCTCCAAAAAACTCGAAGCACCATATGCGCATCTTTTCTCTAGACATCACCTCTGCTAGCGCAAGTCCCTTATGTGATGGTGCAACTTCCAACCGCCAGATCATCTTCACGCACCGGTTACATCTTCCCGCGAAGGCGAAGCCTCCTCCGTGCATGAACAGGAGAAGGAGGCGAGTATGCAACATCACTCTCTACATCTCCTATCTCATCCCTGTGGGTACTCATCACTCTCAACATCACTCTCAAGTGACTATAGACCTCTAGTGAACCTCTAGGAGGCGCCACCTCCGCCCATCTAGCCTCCATCGTAGGCACGAGAAGCCCTAGGCATAGTTCTTGAAAAAATAAGAACGGGGAGGTGGTGCATCTCCCTTACGACACCATCCTCCAGATCGTGTGGTGGCGATCCCCTTTCAGTCAGAGGTGGCAGCGCAACCATGAAGACGGAGCCCAGTAAGAGCGATGGTTGTGGTGGCCTCAGAGGAACCCCATCAGGGAGGATTTGATTTGGGGTTCCCAAGTGGGAAACAGAACCCTAAATAAATGCCCAAGTGGGTCGTTGGTTATAAAAAAGGGGGAGGGGATGACCAATTCGAAAAGAGAGAGGGAGCTTGGTGAAAAAAACAAAAAGGGGCTGCAGTTTTTGGGCCCCATTTGAGCTATTTGTTAAAAAGAGGCTATGTACAAGTACACAAAAATCAAGCCAAGAAAGCTGGAAGAAAATTTGTAGAGAGAGAGAGAAGGAAATTGAAGGTTTTGTTTGGCCCCTTTCATTTGTTCTCCCAACTTGGTCGATTATCATTCCACTTCCAATGAGTATGGGAGAAAGGGGGAGTATGTGTAGAGTTTTACATGTTTGCAATTCAGATTCCATGCCACGTGTCAGACTGTATATGTCAGATTCAGACTCTATAGATGGTTCAAAGTCTTCAGTTTAAGGCGGACATGTGTTCATTCTTTGTTTGGGAGGTCCCCATATTTGAACTTGTCAACTCAGGATTTTCATGTGATTCATAGGGAATCCAGAGTAGAGATCCCATTCTCTATGTCATTATGGGCGAGGATTTTCATGGGGTTTCATAGGGACTCCAGAGTAGAGATCTCATTATCTTAGCCAGTATGGGAGAGTCTCAGTTCTATGACGAGGAGACTTTCAGACTCCATTCTTCAAAGACCGTGGACTCCGAGAAGGATGTTTCCATGGCCTTTTCTAGTTCGACCCTTCAGAGAGATGGAGCAATTGCGAAACAGAGTTCTCCAAGTGGAGACTCATTCCAATTTCAGTGACTCTGACAAACGTAATACATAGCACATGTTCTCCGACGAAGAAACCGAGTTCAACTCACACTCCAGACCTTTTGTTCCTCCTCACCAGCACGACATGAGAAACAACATCCTCGACATCAACCGATAATAGAGTATGCGTTGAGTTGATATTATATGTAGTGCCTTGTATTGTGAGTTTGATATTTCTTTCTATTTGTTCAAGCTGAGCATTGCATGCTCTAACTTGAGGGGGAGTGTTGGAGTATGCGTCATTCACATCCTCGTGTTTAGTCTCACATCTACAAGTTAGTGGGACTTTAGTCAGTTGGTGGGGTTATATAAGAAGTCCCACGCCCATTGTATCAGAGAGAGAAAGATAAAGTGAATAGAAAACACAAGCCCTTTAAGGCGTTCTTTCGCAGTTTCATCCTACTCCTCATGAGTAGGGTTCCACGTAAAATCATGCTGTTCTTCACGTTTATTTTATTTCTTTGATATTACGCTTTCACATTATCGATTTCTAACATATACTTATCTTTTTTAAATTTGAATACAATTCTAAATTTAAAAATTTAAAAAAAGAAATTAAAAAGGAAATACAAGATATAAAATAAAAATTAAAGGCATTAAAATTCATTAAAAAATAACATAATATATTCCCTATATGTATAAAAAAATCCTAAAAATATAAAAAAATGTTAAAAACAAAAGGTAAAAGTTAAAAGACATGAACATAAATCTTCAAGTACTTTATTATTCCCTAAATTACTCACTAATTGAAAGCCTAAATTTTAAAATCGACCTCAAATTTCCCTAAGTAAATAAAAGTTAAAATTTGTTTTAGTAATCACATGATTCCTTATACAACAACAACAACAACCACATTTAGTATACATGTCTCAAAGCGATTCCCAATACGACCGACTTTTTTCTTTAATTGTACTTCCCATATTTTGATTCGTAACAAAAATACCTCTTTTGTGAGCACGAAGATGGATCTTATCAGGCATGTATAAAGATACTTATGATTTCCCTTCTTTTTTACCACCAGGTTATTCATTGACCCATACTGAAGCTCATATCCAAAAGATCATTACTGTACAACGAGAAGTTTTATCCGCATTATCATCATACTACAGGTCTTCCACTTTCTTGGGACATGACTCTAATCAACAAGCACATAATCACAAGCCAAAAAAGAAAAACATGCAAGATCACATAACACAAGGAGTTATAACGGTTCAACATTACTGCATGAAATTACCAACATACCTTAGGTCATGGACGACCATATCGCGATATATCGACGATATATCGACGATATATCGGTATAGACAGGTCACCGATATATCGCCGATATGGTTGATATCGGGTATCGACAAGCCAAAAATACGAGATTCGATCCGATGTCGGCGATATGACGTCGATATATCGTCGATATATCGGTATCGATATGGTACCGATATCGATACCGATATCGATATGTCCTTCCATGCCTTAGGTACACCTAAAAATAACTAATTAATCTTTATACAAGAAAATCAAACGCTAAAAAGATAGAACATATTCCTTCTTGTATACTTTTTCCTCTCAATTGATGATCTTGGCAAAAATGGCCACATCAAAGGTTGTATTGAATTTTCTAGAACTTGTGATCACATTGAAAACAGATCCAAAGAAGGAGACAAAATCAAAGTACCATTCCCAAATTCTACCCATGTGGGCAATTAAGCTAACCCATCCCATGGGAGTCCAACCCATCTGAGCGAAAACGTGTGCCCTCCCCATACTCGCCCATTTACTCCCCAACCCCCACCCCCCGCCCCCCCATATAGCCCCCACGGTCCCACATACCAGTCGATTCCACCCCCATCCATCGCCATAAAAAGGAAAAAAAAGCGGGGAACTACATTTCAAAGCTCCGCAGCTCCCCCACACCCCCTCCAATGGCGAGGCTGTGGGTCGGCGCCCCCGCGGCCGCCGAGATGCTTCTCAGCGCGGCGGTCCACCTTCTCTTCGGCATGTACATATTCAGCTCCGGCGTCGCCTCCGACCTCGGCCGCCTCTGGTCCGCCGAGGACCAGCGGTTTCCCCGCGCGGAGCCGCCCGCCGAAGCCCCCCCGATCGTCCTAGTGCACGGGATTTTCGGGTTCGGCGAGGGGGTGAGTTGGATGCGGGGGTTCGTTTTGATGTATTTTTAGTAAAATTTGAGGGGTGTGATCATGTGGCGCAGAAGCTCGGAGGGCTGTCGTACTTCGGCGGGGCGGAGAGGAGGGACGACCGAGTTCTGGTGCCGGACTTGGGATCCCTGACCAGCATACACGATAGGTGGGTAAATACGAAGCTTCTAGACACAGCATTTTTCTTTCCTATTCTATTTTAATAGGCGAAAGCGAAATTGGATTTCGCGATCAGCCGAATATATCTTTCGTTTTTTTTGTCTTAGCGTACAGATTGGACGGCGGTTTTGCAGCCGAATGCCTTGCGTTCTATCATTTTTTTTCCTGTTTGTTTGGATGTTTTGGCGTGTATGATAAATTCTGGTCTGGTTGTGCATATTTATGACGAGGTAGATATACGTACACGACAGTCGGATGTATGTGCGCACGACAATGGATTTCACGTAATTTATATTTGATAAGATAAAGAACCGTGTAGAATCTTGGATTTCTTTATCAGACATATCAATAAATTTTGTTATCCACACTTCTAATTAATTTGTTTTGTAATATTGGAATGTTTACTGGAACACAGCTCATCTGAATTGTAAAGAAGCTATCCGTTTGGCTGGACCCAGGTAAAATATATTAAATTTCGAGATTTGCAAGTCATGACACTCTGTTGCGTATTGAATGCGCAGTGGAGGATCCATGTTGCTTTTCTGGTCCCAACTCTATGGTGGTCACAGATCTATGCAATTTGCTTCCTGAAATCTTTTGCCTGTAAAAAAAACTAACACAGTTCACATTGAAGTTTCCATATTTAAGTTGGACTGATATCTTACTTTGCGTTCATTTTCCTTGTCACATCATTTTTGATTGAGTGCATCGTGATGTATCGGGTCCATGCCTTGTACTCAATGTTTTGGATCATTGCTTTTTTTAGTTTTGTGGACGACTACAACAGAGGTTCTTGGATCTATCTAATAAAGGAACAATCTGTGATCTATTTTATTGTTAGATATTTCTTTAGTGAAATAATGACATCCTTTGTCCCTTGCATTACTATCTTCTACCCGACAATCCTCTGTAATTTTTTGCAGAAGGATTTGATTACTTCTTTGCATCTCTCGTCACCTTACATTAGACTTCTTGCCCTATCCTCACAGCAAAATGGGATTGTAGAGCGAACTCTAAAACATCTTCTTGATGTTACCTGCATTCTTCTTACTTGAATGAAGATCCATAAGATCTTATGAAAATTTTAATCTTCATAACCACTTACCTGATCAACATGGTTGCATCAACTGATCTTGGGAAGTGGGTCACTGCTTCTCTCCGCTTTACCCTGACACTGAGGCTTTTCCTCTTCCATTGCAACATTTCTGGCTGCACTGTTTTTTTTCACATCTTTTATCTTCTAGATAAACTTCCTACCCGTGCATTCAAGCGCGCTTCTGGGATACACTTGAACACACAAAGGATATAAGTATTATGATTTTTCTATTTTTTTGCCAATGTCGCCTTCTTTTAAGCAATCCAGTTATATCACTCATCATGTTTGTGATATTCCCTTTGAATTCCACCCTGCACCATGTCTACCAAAGGAGGAATAATAAAGTGTCTAAGCATATACCTTTTCCTACTCTTGATATGTAGGTTCTTGATCCCTTTAAATTTAGCCTCTTATCAAATGTTGCTTGGATGCTCCTCCTACCATGTCGAGATTGCTAATTGCCTTTCGTAAAGGGGTAAAATCATTCACTCTTCATCTTATCTCTCAAGATATAGTGGAAATGGCTTGTCTGCTTATGAGAAGCAATTCACTGATGCACAAGAAACAATGTTAGTTTCAAGAGAGATTTTATTGTAGAATTACATGACTCTAGCTAGAAGCAACACACATGATAAGATGGATCCTCTCATGTTTCACACCACACTTAGTATATGTTACTCTACCCTCTGTGTTTCACTCCAGTTGCATGTAGATGGGTGTTTAACACCAAGCATGCACCCAATGGCAAAGTTGAATTACTCAAGTCAATACTTGTGGCAAAAGGTTTCCCTTGACACCGTGTTGATTACTTTAGGGCCTCCTCAAATACCTATGATGTGATCTATACATACAGTTCTTTCGGCATCAGTCAACAAGAATATGACATTTGTCAGCTTGATGTGAAAAATGCTTTCCTATATGAAGATCTGGATAGGACATAACCATTTGATTATGCCATTGAAAGGGAGTATGCATGTCGATTTAGGAAGGCCTTATATACCGGAGCAGAATTTTAATGTCTGGTTTAATATGCTTAACGTGGAGATTGCTGCCCTGGAATTTCACAAGTTGTCTTCCGATCACTCTGTGTTTGTTAGGTAACATATGAGATGCATGACTATTGTTACGATCGTCATGTTCTTATATGATATCTATCATAGGCATCCATGGAGCCATCTCTGTAGAGGGTCTTTGGACAAAAGACCTTGGTCGATCACGTTACTTTATGGACTTTGAGGTGACCAAATACTTAGGAGGGCTTTTACTATCCCAATAGAAGTATTATTTTGATACCGTAGAGGATGCTAGTCTACTTGGTTGCAAGCATGGATCGAAATATCCTTGATATATCGGTGATATATCAATATCGACAAGTCAGGATACCGAAATTACCCTGGATATCGATAACGATCGATATCAAGCGATATATCAACGATATGTCATCTGGTATCATCAATATTTATGAAATTTTAAGTATTTAGTGCAAACTTTCCATCATTTTCAGTTATATCACCAGATCGTGTCGATATCAATGCTCTATCATCGATATCAGCTATGTTAGTTAACTCTGCTGCTTATTTTATAAGGAAAGAAGCTTGGAAGGTAATTTTTTATCCTTTAAGCTTTAAAAGTTGATTTGTTGAGATTTTCTAGCCACTCCCTATATCAACACAATTGGAAACAAATCCGATATGAGGTGCATAACCAAATTTATGATCCGTAGCATGGTTCAAAATATCGTGACATATCGACGATATATCATTATCGCTAGAGGGAGGGTTTCGATATTCAAGTGTGTACCGAAATCTAGGATATCACACGATATCTCACGAAATATCGGCAATTCGTCTCATATCGATCAAAATTGAAGATTCCAGTGTAAATTTTCTCATATATTGCTTAATATCAATCGGTACCATCGATGTGGTGTCGATATTGCTCAAAATCACCCATTTTTAAATTTTTGATCTATTTCTTTGGGATTTTGCTTGTACTAAAAACACTTATAATTTATATATTTTTTGTGTAAGGGGTACTTGAACGAGGGCCTCTGATGCAATCTATGTGTGCAATAACCTAAATGACAATTCAAGCAATGGAACTATTGAAAACAAAACGACGAACGAGATAATTGAAACACGACAGGCCAAAATCAGCAACAAAATAGCCAAGTTATTTGCGTTTTAGCACCGATTTCGATCCACAAAAGTTAGGGCAAATAGACGTGTTAAGAATATTAGAAAAGTTATCACGATGTTGCAACTTCTAGGGATCTCAACGATTCACCAAACCAAATCCACAGTATCACAGGCCACAACTAATATAATGTAGGGGAATTTAAAAGGTAGAATTTGTCGCTCATACCACAACTGGCAGGGATCCGTGGACTGCGCTTCAGATCTGATCGAACAGGTTAACGGTCAAGACAGGGGTACTCCGAGCAACTTCAGGCCGTAGATGGTGGCTGTTCCCACGGAAGGTCGGACAGGTTCCAAGCCTGGCAGGTCGGCGTCGGGTCGCGGCTCCAGTAGCAGTAGTGCGGCAGCGGTGCGGCGGGTCCCAGCGGTGGGGTAGCGGAGCAGGGATGGCGACGTGGATAGGAGAGGCTGGGGCGGGGTCTGAACGAAAGGGTTAGCCAGGGAGGGTGGTGCGGTGGAAACGGGAAGGGGCGGCGCGGGAGGATTAGCGGCGAGGGGGAAAAGAGGGGAGGCGGCGAAGAGGAGAGGGGTGGGGCAGCACGGTGGAGAGGAGGGGAAGGAGAGGTAGGCGGCGCTGGGGAAGAGAGGAGGTGGCGCGGGGAAAAGGGGAAGAGGCGACGCGGGGTGAGAGGTGGGGTCGGAGCAAACAGGAGGAAGAAGAGGGGAGGAAGGGAGGGGGCGATGGGGAGAGGGCAGGAGGCGGCGGGAGGGAATAGGGTTCGGGAAAGAAAGGGGTCGGGGAGGGAGAAAGAGCGTGGGGTTGAGAGAGAGAGGAAGAGAGAGAGAGAATTAGGGTGGGAGAAAATTTAACTCAATTCAACTTAATTCCAAAACCTAATACAAAGGGAGCCCTTTATAGAGGCTACTCCCCTCAAAAGAAGCAACAAATCCCTAAAATTAGGGAAAGAAGAAATCAAAGGAAAAATATAAAAAGAGGCCTTTTATAATGAGCCTTTTACATGGGAATGAAATAAAATCAAATAAATAAAACAAATGCTAAATAGAATAACTAACACAAATGTTCATAAAATGGCTATCATGCTGCATCAACTCCCCCCTGCTGAAAAGAATCTCGCTCCGTCGAGATGGCATCGTGGAAATTCTGAAGTATATCGGGGCGGAGTTGTTGGAGTTCATCCTCGTCAATCCAGGTGCAATCGGTAAAAGGTCGTCCCTTCCATTTGACTAGATATCGTCGGAAGAGACCGCGTCTAGTCGTCATATCTCGGATGTCTGCAATATCTTCAATCTGATCAGCATCGGATGTGGCTGGCGGTTGGCGCATATCATCATTGGCAGGAACTGCTATTGGGGTGTCATCGGTCTGTTCATCTCCATGATATAAGAAGAGATCTGATACATTGAAGACCGGTGATGTCTGAACGTCGGGCGGCAGGTCGAGTAAATATGCATTGGGTCCAATCCTTTTGAGGACTCGAAATGGACCAATTTTCCGTTCACTCAATTTTTGGTGGACTCTCAAAGGAAACCTCTTTTTTTTAAGGTGGACCATCACTAATTCTCCAACTCTGAACTCGCTCTCTCTTCGGTGTAGGTTGTCTTGGGCTTGGTATTTCTGGGTCATGGATTGGAGTTTGGCTCGGATCTCAGTATGGATGTGGGTTAGATGTTCGACCAGATCCTCAGCAGCTGCACTACTTCTCCCTTGCATGGTTGTGGCTTTTAGGTCAAGAAATTGGGTAAGTGGAAAACCGTACACACTCTCAAAGGGCGATTTTCCGGTGGACCTATTAGTGGAACTGTTATATGCGAATTCAGCTTGGGGAAGAATTACTCCCATTTGGACGGAGAGTCCCCTGCAAGACATCGCAACAAATTTCCTAATGACCTGTTAACTACTTCAGTTTGCCCATCTGTTTGTGGATGATAAGCGGTGCTATATTGCAGACGAGTACCAAGACGAGACCAAAGCGTGCGCCAAAAGTGACTCAAAAACCGGGTATCACGGTCTGAAGTAAAAGAACGAGGGACACCATGCAGACGGACGACATCGCGAAAAAACAAATCAGCGACATGAGATGCATCTGAGGTTTTCCTACATGCAATGAAATGTGCCATTTTAGAGAATCGATCCACAACCACAAAAATAGAGTCAACTTTTCGCACAGTGAGGGGTAACCCTAGCACAAAATCCATGGTGATGTCTTCCCAGGGTCGCAGAGGAATCGGTAGGGGTGTGTATAGTCCAGTGTTCTGTCGGTGGCCTTTGAATCTTTGACATGTTTGACATTTCTGTACGAATTTTGTTACATCCTTTCGCAACTGCGGCCAATAAAAACGTTCTTGGAGAAGGATCAAGGTTTTGTCTCGTCCAAAATGTCCAGCTAAACCTCCATTGTGTAGTTCCGAAATTAAGTTCTCTCGAAGGGACGTGGCCGGGATGCATAGTTGGTGGCCTTTGAATAGGAAACCCTCATGAAGAACAAAAGTGGTTGTTGGGTCCTGCCCAATACCAACACAGTCGGCATGAATTTGACCGAAATCAGGATCAGTGGGGTATAGGTCCTTGAGAGTTTCAAATCCTGTCGTGCTGACGGTCATCGTGGTCAGGGCATGTGCTCGCCGGCTCAACGCGTCGGCCACACGGTTCAGGGTTCCGGCTTTGTGTTTAAGATGGAAGGTGTATTCTTGGAGGAAATTAACCCATTTGGCATGACGCTTGTTAAGAGTTTTCTGGGAGTTCAAATATCTCAAGGCCTCATGATCAGAGTTAAGTATAAATTCACGCTGGATCAGGTAATGTCTCCAATGCTTGAGAGCTTGGACCACGGCATAAAATTCAACATCATAAGTGGAATACCGTGATCTGGCATCGTTCAATTTCTCGCTGTAGAAGGCGACAGGTCGTCCTTCTTGACTGAGGACAACGCCAATCCCGACATGTGAGGCGTCACAATCGACCACGAAAATCTTGGTGAAGTCGGGGAGTGCCAAAACAGGAGCATGCGTCAATTGATGTTTTAGATTTTGAAAGCTCGTCTCTGCTTCGAGAGTTCAGGCGGGTGCGCCTTTCCGCGTACAATCTACCAACGGAGCTGCACAAGTGCTGAAGTTCCGTATGAAACGTCGGTAGAAAGAAGCTAATCCCAGGAAGCTGCGAATTTCCGTGAGTGTTTTGGGTACGGGCCAGCTCTGAATGGCCTGGATTTTGGAGGAATCAACCTTAAGTCCATCAGCGGTGACAATGTATCCTAGGAAGAGGACCGTGTCAGACATGAAGGAGCATTTCTTGAGGTGGACGTACAGTTTTTGGTCTCTCAGGGTTTCCAGGACTTGTCGCAAGTGAGATAGGTGGTCTTCTTTGGTCAAACTGTAGATCAGGATATCATCGAAGTACACGACCACAAACTTGCCAATAAAGGGTCGCAAAACATGATTCATTGTCCGCATGAAGGTGCTTGGGGCATTAGACAAGCCGAAGGGCATGACCGTCCATTCGTACAGGCCTTCTTTGGTTTTGAAAGCTGTCTTCCATTCGTCTCCAGGTCGCAGGCGAATCTGGTGGTAACCGCTGCGGAGATCCATCTTGGAGAACAACTTGGCACCCGATAACATATCAAGCATATCATCAAGGCGTGGAATGGGAAAACGATATTTGATCGTTATCTTGTTGATAGCTCGACTGTCCACGCACATTCTCCATGTGCCGTCTTTCTTCGGGGTCAGCAGAGCAGGAACCGCCACGGGGCTCATACTCTCTCGAACATACCCACGACGCAGCAGATCAGTAACCTGCCGGTTCATCTCTTCATGCTCGCTTGGGCTCATTCGGTAATGGGATAAGTGAGGGAGGCTGGCTCCAGGGACTAGATCAATGTGATGTTGAATGTCTCGCAACGGGGGTAGTCCTTCAGGCAACTCTTCAGGCATGATGTCCGCAAACTCTTTGATGATGGGCTTTATCTCAGGCGGGACTTCAGGTGGAGTTGTTTCTTGGTTGTCCACTTCACGTCCCACTAATGCATAGATGGTGGAGCTCTCTTGAATTTCACGTTGGAATGTTTGGGCTTCTATCAACAACACAGAGCCCGTGGTCGCAGTCTTTGCAGGTGGGGTTTTGTTACAAGTTTGGTTGGTCGTAGCTCGAAGTGTAGCCACTTGGCGAGGGCTAAGGGCTTCACGTTGCGGTCTGAGGGTTACACGAACCTTGTCTATGAGAAAGGTGTAC
The DNA here is from genome assembly GCA_037367405.1 of Ottelia alismoides. Lineage (NCBI taxonomy): Eukaryota > Viridiplantae > Streptophyta > Magnoliopsida > Alismatales > Hydrocharitaceae > Ottelia > Ottelia alismoides. Next base: position 429,988 of record JAZKJV010001153.1, on the reverse strand, counting down.
GTGTTCAATTTTCCTCGGTGTTCGGTGTCTCGATCGAATTGCCACGGTCTCCCTAGAAGTATGTGACAGACATCCATAGGGGCTACGTGGCACCACACCTCGTCCTTATATGTGGGACCAATGGAGAAGCTAACGAAGCTTTGACGGTGGATCGGGATTTGGGTACCACCTCGAAACCATGCCACGCTGTACGGTTTCTCGAGTGGTTGCGTTGGTAGTCCCAACTTATCTACCATTTCTTGGGAAACAAAGTTTTCAACGCTTCCTCCGTCAATGATTAGTGAACAACGTCGTCCTCCTGAGGTGCACGTGGTTCGGAAGATGCTGCGTCGCAACCAGCTATCAGCATCGTGGACAGCGGGGGTGAGCAGAATGTTTGTGGGTGCGCTGTCGGGAGCGAGAAAGTTTTCGTGTTCAATCACCAGGAATGGGCCGGAGTCGTCTCCATCCACTCCTAGAGGTTCGTAGTCATCGGTTCCCATGGTGTCAGCGGTCAACGCAGTCGGATTTTCTTCAGGGGATTCTTGTTGGTCAGGGTCGGGGTATTCAGGGTCGTCGGTGGTGCATAGATGGACGGGTCTAGCCTTAGGGTTTGGACACTCGGCGGCACGATGGCCCTTTTGATAGCATCGGAAGCAAGTATCAGGTCCTACAATAGGTCGGCTTCCCAAGATGCCTTGGCCGGGGTTTCCAGTAGGTGGTCGGGCGACGGCAGGAGTTGTTGGTTTGGCTTGGGTTTTACCCGCCATGACAGCTGAGGAACCCATGGGTTTGGAGTAGGACGTCGTGGTACTGGTACGAGGAGCAGAGTTCACAGAAAAAGGCATCTTCCTCGTCTGGGCTTTAGCAAGTTTGATCTCAGCTCGTTCAGCCTGCTTGTAGGCTTCGTCGACATTGCGGCAATTGTGGAGGTAGAGTTCATCCTGGATGACTTGGCGGAGGCCTTGCATGTAGCGGGTGACCTCCTGAATAGAAGTCTCCTGCAAGCGGTTGCGATGGACTAGGGATTGGAACCCTTCGGTGTATTCTCTCACACTCATGGTGCCTTGTCTCCATGATTGCAGTCGTGCGTATAGATCTCGTTTGTAATCTTCCGGCACGAATTTGGTTTTTAGTTTGGCTTTCATCTTGCTCCAACTGCGGATCTTACTCTTCCCTTTTCGTTTGTGTTCAGATTGCAAACGGTCCCACCATAGCAGCGCGTGTCCCTTTAATTTTATAGTGACGAATTGGACCTTACGTTCGCTAGGCATGGACTTCCACACAAAGAAGTGTTCGACGGCTTGGAGCCAGTCCAAAAAGACGTCAGGATCTCGTCCTCCGTCAAATTCTGGGACATCGAGACGGATACCTCGATCCCATCCATCGTCGGTTTTGGTTCCATTTCGTGGTTGATGTTGATGTTCACCATTAGTTTGTGGAGTATAGCCAAAGGGGTATGGATCTGGGGTCTTGGGAATGAAGGGAGTGTATTCTCTGGGTCCTTCTTCCTCACTTTCCTGTGAATGATACTCGCTGATATGTCCGTCAGAAGTAGAAGAGCTAGAGTCTCGGGAAGTGCTATTCCGGGAGTGTGATTTCCGGCTAGTGCGTCGACCTTTGTTGGGGTTTTCATCACTAATGTCTGGTCCTAGCACACGACTATTCAAGGTAGCAATTTGTTCATGGGCGACGGTGATTTTACGGTCTAAGCCGGCAATTTGGGTACTCAGTTGATTGTTCATGTGTTGTAATTGGGCAAACAAAGCTTCTAAGGTTAATTCAGGATGTGTAGTGTAGGTGGGTTTAGAGCCACTAGATTTGTCGGCCATGGCTATCCTAGGGTTTTAGCTTTCTTTGTTTGGGGATTTTTTTGGGTTTTTTTTTGGGGTTTTTTTTATATGCATTGAATAAACGGGATGCAGACGAAATGCAGAATCGTGATGCTCTGATACCAAATTGATGCAATCTATGTGTGCAATAACCTAAATGACAATTCAAGCAATGGAACTATTGAAAACAAAACGACGAACGAGATAATTGAAACACGACAGGCCAAAATCAGCAACAAAATAGCCAAGTTATTTGCGTTTTAGCACCGATTTCGATCCACAAAAGTTAGGGCAAATAGACGTGTTAAGAATATTAGAAAAGTTATCACGATGTTGCAACTTCTAGGGATCTCAACGATTCACCAAACCAAATCCACAGTATCACAGGCCACAACTAATATAATGTAGGGGAATTTAAAAGGTAGAATTTGTCGCTCATACCACAACTGGCAGGGATCCGTGGACTGCGCTTCAGATCTGATCGAACAGGTTAACGGTCAAGACAGGGGTACTCCGAGCAACTTCAGGCCGTAGATGGTGGCTGTTCCCACGGAAGGTCGGACAGGTTCCAAGCCTGGCAGGTCGGCGTCGGGTCGCAGCTCCAGTAGCAGTAGTGCGGCAGCGGTGCGGCGGGTTCCAGCGGTGGGGTAGCGGAGCAGGGATGGCGACGTGGATAGGAGAGGCTGGGGCGGGGTCTGAACGAAAGGGTTAGCCAGGGAGGGTGGTGCGGTGGAAACGGGAAGGGGCGGCGCGGGAGGATTAGCGGCGAGGGGGAAAAGAGGGGAGGCGGCGAAGAGGAGAGGGGTGGGGCAGCACGGTGGAGAGGAGGGGAAGGAGAGGTAGGCGGCGCTGGGGAAGAGAGGAGGTGGCGCGGGGAAAAGGGGAAGAGGCGACGCGGGGTGAGAGGTGGGGTCGGAGCAAACAGGAGGAAGAAGAGGGGAGGAAGGGAGGGGGCGATGGGGAGAGGGCAGGAGGCGGCGGGAGGGAATAGGGTTTGGGAAAGAAAGGGGTCGGGGAGGGAGAAAGAGCGTGGGGCCGAGAGAGAGAGAGGAAGAGAGAGAGAGAATTAGGGTGGGAGAAAATTTAACTCAATTCAACTTAATTCCAAAACCTAATACAAAGGGAGCCCTTTATAGAGGCTACTCCCCTCAAAAGAAGCAACAAATCCCTAAAATTAGGGAAAGAAGAAATCAAAGGAAAAATATAAAAAGAGGCCTTTTATAATGAGCCTTTTACATGGGAATGAAATAAAATCAAATAAATAAAACAAATGCTAAATAGAATAACTAACACAAATGTTCATAAAATGGCTATCATGCTGCATCAGCCTCGCCCCCTTTTGCAATGGAAATGCAACAACCCATGAGCTGATTAAGGAATGTCTGCATACATATATGTTATTATGCTCATTAGCTTGTTCCTATGGTATTCTATATAGCTCGGTGTTCTCTTCATATATAATCTGCGATGTGATGTAGAGTTAGTGTGCTAAATACACATCCTTGATGTCACCAAGTTACTGTTTGAATTTCATCGTTCAACAATCAACAATCAATAATCAGCATTGACAACAACGATATATGCGATATAATGTGTATTGGTATGCTAAATATATCTCATCCTTGCATATAAGTGTGTATATGTATGTATTTATTGTTTTAAGAACTAGTATGGACTTAATTTGCTATTTTTTTGCGTCATTTCTGATACACCGATATCGTCGATATATCCTGATATGTCGTCGATATATCCCGATATATCATTTTTCAAATATTGATACGGTATTGATATCGATATTTCAAACCTTGGTTGCAAGCCATCCTAGATATATGCATAGGTTTAGCATTGCACTGATATTGATGGAGACTATTTTGTGGATGCCAAGCGTTATTGGAGATTGGTTGGCAAAGTCAGTTATCTTATCGTCAGTTGCCTAGATATCACCTACATTGTTAGTTGGGAAAGACAACATATGTAGAGGTCCTCAGTATAGCCATATGCATGATAAGCTATTTATCCAATGTTACTTTAAAAACTCACTTGGGGAAGAGCTCTTCTATGCATGTTGTGGTCATCTAGATGTTTGTTCTTATTATGATGCAACTGATGCTAGTTCTCTAGATGACATATGGTCTTCTATTGGATATGCTTCTTTTGTTAGAGGCAATCTCATCACCTGAAGGAGCAGGAAGTAGAACATTCTTGCCGAATTTAGTGTATAGTCAGATTACACGGTTATAGCCTTAGTAGCTTGTGAATTTGGTTGGTTTATGTTTTTTTGGAGGAAATTGGATTTCCAACCATGGAATTATTCTTGTTCTACTGTACAACAACAAAGCCTTTTCCCACAATTAACAGGGTTAGCTAAATGTATTTTTTGCCTCCATTTAGATCTGTTTTGGATCATTCTCGGGCTTAAATCCAAATAACTAAGATCCCTTCACAAGGTTTAACTAATATCCCTTTGGACAACAAAACAAATAGCTACTTTGCTTCAAACCCATAATTCCACGAGCATACCATGCATATTGAGGTGGAATTTCACTCTATCAAAGATATAATGTGAGAAGATAACCACTCGCCATATCTCATCAGAGCATCTACTTGCATACATTTTCGTAAGGGCACTTCAAGAAAAATAACATTCTTTTCTTACTTCCAATTTGGGCTTGGTTAATGCATATGCACCAACTTGAAGGGGAGTACACGTGAGAAAGGTATGTATTTGTAATTTCATCCGTTTCTCAATTTTTTTGTAATCTATTTCTAACCACATGATTGCCTCTCTATTATAAAAGAGGACCATGTAGTTTCATAATAAGCAAGTCATTCATTTTCACATACAAAAACCTTCAAGAAATACAATCCAAACTCGATCCTAGTGTTGTTTCTAGTCATTGGGGACTCCCAGTCCTCATCAGCATAATCATCCAATTCTTCCTACTTAGGTTTGAGAGCTCCTTAGCGAATTGCTACATTCATCTCTTCCTTACTCAGCATGTATTTGCTAGGCTGGTTTATAGATTCTCACCTTCGTTTGGCCAAACATATTGGAAAGGATGTTTCACAAGAGATCAATTATTTTGAAGTGTGATTAAATTCTTGAATACAAAATTAGTGATTTAGGTTTTGACCTATCATTGTTCCCATCTTGGATCATCTCCCTTGGGAGATGGGAGATTTTTAGTACCTCAAAGATATCCAATACGACCTCGTTTGATAATGCACATCTCAGATGTAACTATCAAAAGAAGATAGTTATTCTTTCTGAGCTGAGTGGATGTAATCTATGCACTCTTGTTGTTTAGTTTTCACTGAAGAGGAAGTTCCAGTCTTATTATCTTCAATATCTAATTTGTATCTAGACATCTCTGTAGTAGTTATAGATAATCGACACATGAGAAAATTATTGATCAGATAAAGGCGATCGTCAGTTATTTATGAAGTATGTAAGATTGAGAACTAAGATTGATCGATCAATTACAAGACAATGATCAATCAGAGATGGTCCATGGAAAAAATAGGAACAATAGTTGATCGATTACCCATTGTGGTGTGATTATAATGCCTAATTGTCGAGGAGACATTATGCAACAATGTTCTATTTGTGATGCTATACTGATCGATCAAGATGGCAATCCGAGGCCTGTTGAAAAAAAATAAAAAAAGTAAGGTCCTTAGAGAGTCTGAAGAAGATGTCACAAGTTCCTCCATGAAAACAAAAATCTTCCTTGTGCGGGAAATCCCTATTCATGGGCAAAAATCCCAAACTCCACACAACCAGAATTACAAATGCCTTCGATGTATATCAAGTATATAGAAGACTTTATGAAACACCCAACCTTTAATCAGATTGGCCCTGATATCATGTAACACAATCACATAAAGATTTATGTCGAAACCCTCAACTACGAAAGGGAGAATATCACGAAAGCTGACCTGGTGGCCTCTCTTGGGCTGCTAAGGTTCTATTTCTCTCGAGCAATTGAGGTGAGGGTTAAGCATATCCACATCCAAAATCTACTTAAGTCGAATACATCCTTCGATACTAGAGTTAGTTCTCTTAGTGTTTTACATTTTATGTACATGTCATTTTTCAAGATCCATGTAAAGGTAAACAAGTGAATCAATGCAGTGCTGAAAAGGTTCTTTTGGTAGGGGATTGATGAAGGGGGATGAGCCAATTGCTTGGTCAATGTTGAGTGGTTCTTTAATGGGTAAATGGATCTAAGGATGAGGGATCATTTACCCAGCATTTATATACTGTACTCATCCCCTCTTATTGAAAAATATCTTAGTGAAGAGCGCCCTAATCTCTAGTGAGGGAGTTAGGGATTGAGAGCCCCCATTGTTTTTCCCTCTCCGTAGGATTTTCCACATAAATGGTCTCTGTGTTTGATTCTTACATGGTATCAGAGCTAGGTTGCCGTGATCGTATTCTTCATCAAGTGTCGTCCTCTCTTGCACGAGGGTTTGCTGCAGGTAGTGCCCTAGGTGCACCACCGCTCAGTTATTTTGGATCTCTCGTATTCTTCCGCCTAAAGAAGAGTTGAAATCAGAGTTGGGGCTGATTGCTATGATTTGAGGCTATTTGTTGCTTGTCTTTGGAGACCAATTGCTGAAATTCGTGGCTATTTGTTGCTGCTTTGTTTCTTGAGGCTGATTGCTACGTTTTTTGGGCTGTATTTTTCTCGCTCCGTCGAAGCCTGTGGTATCCTCTATCGCCTAGGATAGTTGTGTTTTAAGTCCTTTGTGCTGAACTGCTATTCATATTGAACGCAAGGTGTATGATAAAATGTCTATGAGAGATAGTCAAAGTATAAAGGCTATAAATTTGTTGGTAAATGATCCTATGACGCTTGGAGTATGTAGAGAAGCTGACTTGACAAAGGATACCATCATGGAGTTACAGTCCTTCTTGAAGGAATCGTTTACAAGAGAACATGTATCTTTGCAACTGTCAAACAATGATTCAACTTTTAATACGAGAACTAGCAATGCTTTCTCTGCCAAATCTGAGTGAATTATTGACAGTGGTGCTTCCGATCACACGACGAGTGATCCCAAAATATTTCATGATTATAATTTATCATCTGGAAGAGAGAAAATTACTGTTCCAGATGAATCTCCTGCTACCGTCGTTGGGAAAGGGACCATATCTGTTGTAGATTGGTTCCTTCTTTATGATGCTCTTCGTGTGCCTGATTTTCCTATAAATCTTCTGTCTATTAGCAGGATCACAAAAGAATTGAACTGCAAGTTAATTTTTGATCAGAAATCGTGTATTCTCGAAGACTTGGAGATGGTAAAGAAGATTAGAATCGGTCGAGTTGAAGATGGATTATATCGTCTTCCTACTTGGGTTAGTCAAGCTCTTACTTCTGCAATGAAGGTTTGACTTGATAAAGATTGTTCGATGACAATGAAATGATGGCATGAGCGTCTTGGTCATCAATTTTTCTTCTCTGCGAGAATTGATGCCAGATATTTTTTTTCAAGAGTATCTGAAGGTGATTTGCAATGTGATGTATGCCAATTTGCAAAACAAGCTCGTAGCACTTATCCTATTTCTACCAGTAAATCTACTCATGCCTTTAAGCTTGTTCATTCTGATGTGTGGGGTCCTTCAAATATAAGGAGTGTTGGTGGTCATCTCTACTATATTACTTTTGTTGATGATTTCTCACGGAGTACCTTCGTATACCTTTTGAAAAGTAGGAGTGAAGCCCCTAAAGCAATCAAAAGTTTCACAGTTGACACTTAGTATGGAGTCAGAATTAAGAAGCTAAGGATGGATAATGCCAGGGAATACTTAGAAGGATCTCTAATTACTTTTCTTGATGAGAGGGGCATCATTCATGAAACCTCGCGTAGTTATACACCACAACAGAATGGAGTAGCTGAAAGAAAAAATCGTCACTTGTTGAATGTTACAAGAGCACTCTTATTTCAGTGAAATATGCCAAAGATGTTTTGGGGAGAGGTTGTTTTAACTGCAGCTTATGTGATAAACATGACATCTTCTGGTGTGATAGCAAAGAGAACTCCCTACTCTATTATTCATCCTGATCATTGTTTTTAAAAACGCGCCTCGAGGCGCTGAGGCGTACGCCTCGAGGCGTTTTTCTAGGAAAAACGCCTCGAGGCTATAGCCTCATGCAGTCTCAGTGAGGCTTAAGCCTCGAGGCTTATGAGGCGCGCCTCGAGGCGTAAGCCTCGAGGCGTTGCCTCGAGGCGTTGCCTCGAGGCGTAGCCTCATTTATGTGCTGATTTTTTGAATTTTTTCTGCAATATTTTTTTCTTTTCTTTTTGATTGTGGGCTTTTCATCTTTCATAGACAAGTATGTTCAAGTCCTTAAGCTCACAATTCACTAAAATGCATTTTTTTAGTTTATTAAAGTATTGAGCTTATTTTTACTTTGTTATGCATGTTCTTTATATATCAACATGAACAAAAATTTGGATCTTGAGATATTAAATCTAATGCCTCTACTCTTAATATGCATCTTGTGTTACATCTAGCCCCTTTAGTAAATTTTATTCAAGACTTTAAATTTTGCAGAGAGTTACCTATTATTGTGCTTGCATATTTATATTTACTTGACTCCTTACTGATTTAGAGTCCAAAAAAGAGTGTTATATAACAACTTCGATGTTTAAACCATGATATTAGCCTTAAAATGTCATGGAGTTATGTATTTACTCATAACTATTAAATTTCTAGAACTTGAAAATTGTAATTATGGTTAATTATGATGTTTTATGAAAAAAATTCTTCCACGAATGAGGCTTACGCCTCAATACGCCTCGAGGCTTACGCCTCGAGGCAATACTGGGAAAACGCCTCGATACGCCTCACGCTTTTTAAAACCTTGATCCTGATAACTCTCCTTTCAGTTTGGACCCTCGGGTCTTTGGATGTGTTTGCTTTCTTCATAACTCTGGACCTGGTGTGCAGAAGTTAGATCCACGAGCTACAAAATGCATCTTTCTTGGTTATTCTGGAACACAAAAAGGATACAAATATTATGATCCAGTGGTCCGTCGCCTTCATGTGATTACGGATGTCACTTTCTTTAAAGATGAGCCCTGCTTTCCTCATAATTTTTCTCAGGGGAGTATATCAATATAGATTTTGAGAAAAATGAGAAGGGGATTTACTTTCTTGACGATATAGAGAATATCCATGTAAGGGATGACAATGAGCAAGATAGAAAAGAAGATAACGTGGACAGAGGTCGATTTGGTCAGACTTATAACAGACGAAAGGAAGTGGATAAGGTGGTGGAGACTGAAGAAGAAATGATACAAAGCCATGATTACCCTGTGGTGGAGACTGAAGAAGAAATCATACAAAGTCATGATTTCAATCTCTCCTCAAATTTGGGACTCGAAGACTTTATAAGTAG